>JAVYIG010008782.1:65000-85422 GCA_035222895.1 Strongylocentrotus droebachiensis | reverse complement strand
AGTTTGATTAGAATAACCTTCTTTCTGAATTTTGGCTTTAGTGTGCTTTGGGTCTAAAGTATGGACACTTGTGAACTAGCACCAAACATCTTATATACTACATATGTACGACTTTAAAATGTGGGGCTTAAATGCATCATTTAAAAAACCAAGGTAACCTGTCACTATAGACTGCAAAGAAGCATGAATACCAGGCTTGAGTCATAGCTATATTGGGTGACTGATGCATTATATGGTCAAAGCTCTGCAGACAAAAATTATCATAAGTTAATCATAGTAATGGAATTAAAGGCAGATTTTCGTATTGTTATGGTCGCAGAGGTAATTGTGAATTTCATCATTGTGTAAAGGACAAATCTAATATTTAAAAAGTGGCAAGATGAATCTTTCTTAGAACCATAAAGGATTATTAAAATCATTTTTATTACTAAGCACAATTGCAAACTGTTCATGTGTACTGAATCATACTGCATAAACAAAATGGTATCATGTCTTTCCCATTTTGTATTAATCCCGTTTTTATTTTCACTACCCCTGTTATCTGTCTTTCTCTCATTTTCTCTCTCTCTCTCTCTCTCTCTCTTCATCTCTCTATCTTACTTTATCTCTATCTCTCTATCTTACTATAATACTCTCTTTGCCAGATACACAATTTCTCTTTCTCTATTTTTTTCACTGAGTCTCCCCCTCTCTTTTTTATTAGATCTATCTCTCTCTCTCTCTCTCTCTGCCTCTCTCTCTCTGTCTCTCTCTGTCTCTGTCTGTCTGTCTGTCTCTCTCTCTCTCGCTTATCATGCATTTCAATCAATCCCATATCCTGTCTTCAGATTTACACATGTAATATAGACTCTTGATGCAGCTGAGTTCCAGAGTGACCTTTTTGTCGCCAACTATCCATCATCATTTCCCCAATCAAAGCTAGTGTCTTCAATTCAACAGGGATCTTTCTAGCTAGCCATGCATCAGGGGTGAGTGTGAGGAAACACAGGAGCTGGGGAGCTTTCAATTCTTCCAACTATCTTTGGAAAGAAATATTTCCATTCTCATGGGGCCTCTAAACCTGTAGAAGGTTCAACGAATTAGAAAGTGTTCAGACTCTTCAACTTTAAATTCTATTTTTTAAAAAGAAAAAAATGCACACTGGTAAATGCTACCTTATCAAGATCTAATAAACTTCAACGTTCAACAAAATTAAAAAATTCCAATAGTATTACTTATAATGCTAAATATATTACTCATTGCGGATATAGTATCGAAAATAATATCGCTAGTGATATTCGTTTGTCTCGCAATGTGGTCAATAAGGAATCTAAAAGATCACGACGTTTCGTATGCTACAGCGATACTTCGTCAGGTGATAAAAACTATTGTTTTTATCACCTGACGAAGTATCGCAGTAGCATACGAAACGTCGTGATCTTTTAGATTCCTTATTGACCACATTGCGAGACAAACGAATATCACTAGCGATATTATTTTCGATAGTATTACTTATATTTCATTGCAAAATCAGGTAATTTCAGTCAATTTTTGAAGCATACAAGATTTGTTGACTTACAGGTATTGCTTTATAACATTTGTGAATCGGTTTGCAATTTTTGTTGGGGTGCTATTCTTGTTGGATCAGTACAAACCACTAGGTAACCACAATAGATTGAAGGCTAGATCAAATTACACTTCATCTCTTGAACATGAAACAAAAAATCTTCAGAACTTTGTATTCACAATTTTGGCAAGTGTTGCCTAATGGTAATGGTATATGTTCAGAAAATTATGAGACTATTGTAAGCATTATTGTTATGGGGACATTCCACCAGACCTACAGCCCACCAGACCAAAAGCTCAAGAGAACGACAGCCCACAAGACTGACTATGTTCGTTTGGCAACTTTTGGTATGTTTGGTAACTGATATTAGGCAGAACGGATGCAGCCAATGTAGTCAAATCGTAGGGTCTGGAAACCAAAACTAACTCTAATAACATTTATTTAGCAGTACTTACATTTTACGGTAGAAATAAACAAAATACATGAAAACCCTAAACCATGACTGGCCTCACTATACTGATTGTTAGGGTCTCAAGAAGTTCATGTTTTGAACCTGTATCATTCATCCCTGCTCAAGCTGTATAGATAGTTCACCACATAATCAACACTTTCTAATCTTGCCGCTCTCCATAGGGACCAGAGAAAGAAAGAGAAAGAGGGAGAGAGAGAGAGAGAGAGAGAGAGAGAGAGAGAGTCATACTGTGAGTAAGATATATAAAGAGAGAGAGGGAGATAGAACAAGAGAGTGAGTGAATGAGAGAGAGAGAGAGAGTGGGAGGAAACCATCAATAAAGAAATGCTATTTTTAGGAGCTTGGCTCGTTGCTTTGATGGTAAATTAGGCAGTGAACTGACCTAGAGAATACATGCGTTTACACTTAAAGAGAATGCATGCCATGCTTCTAACTCTACTATTTGAACACAACTCTACGATTTGAACACAACACATACACTTGCATATGAGCAATGTAAAAATGAATAAACAACCCATGATACAGCCAAGTGGTCATCTACTCGCACAAACCAAATTCCTTGCTTCACCCCACATGTATACCTCATCTTAACCTTCAACCTAATCTATAACCCAATAGCAAGTTAGCAATCCTAAACCTAATCCTAACCCTCATCCCATATCTTTGACGATATAAATCCAATAACTTATGTCGCTACATAAAGGTATACACAGGGCCCCCTGGAAAACAGTACTTTGATTACTGACGGGGCTACCCTGTTTAAATAAAACGGAATAAATAAATAAATAAATAAATAAATAAATACAGCATGTATTGGGTAAATGAAAACCTGTGTAGCATTTAATTCAATTCAATTCAATTCAATTCCATAAACAATTATTACCTTCAGAAAATAGAAAATGAACACAATTTAGGAATTTAAATCGCAATCATAACATTTTCTCTGCTTATCTTTCGAAACTTTGTTTAATACATATTCATGCAAAGTCAAAGGGAGAAATGCATTCTGAACAGTTTCTTTTTAATCCCTTTAAACTTTCATGGAATTCTCTTAATATGCATGTCAATGACCATCAAAATATATTGATTTCTTCCTGACCAAACTTGTTTTTGTTATTGTAGACATACAGGAATGACTGCAGATATACAAAACTAGTACTGATCCTCTTTCTTTATTTCCTTATTTATACCTATCTTGAGTAGATATTAAGTTATCATGCATTAAGTTTGACACTTTTAAACAGTTATTTAATCAATTGTTGTGGATTTTGACATATATATGTATATTCAAGCATTTCATTTTATTCTTTAATCAAATGTCACAGTTATCTATAGTAGATGTAAAATTACTTTACATGCATTTTGGAGTATTTACAACAATACATTTCAGAAAGCTAAAAAATAAATATTTTTGCAAGAAAGCGGATTCCAGATTGGTCTTGCCTTTGTAGAATTAGAATATGATAGAAACATTGGCAAACTTAGGGCTAAGGGTAGGCCCACATTAAACTGCCTTAACTTTATTTGTTACTTTTAATTTCGGCTTCACATTCAAATCATATTATTCCTTACAAAGAGCTAAATGTGCCCAGTTAAAAAAGAACCATAACTAATTTCTTTGATTCTGTGATTGTGAATATTATCTGAGTGCTTATATAACAGGTATGCATTATTATTATTATTATATCCAAGGGACTACATAACTGGCATTATCTTGGTATTGAACCTGATGCCTTCAGTATCTAAGACCTTTGCGTTATCCACCGAACCATATATGTTACACATGATATGCCACACAAATAGGCACTATGATAGCTGACTCTGCAGGTAGCACATCATAGTGAATTACCTCTCGACTGTTCGCTATGCGATTGAGCATAGCACCTTGCATACAGGTTGGTGAACATTTTGTCTATCGCAGGTCGGAAAGTCTGCAAAACACATCATGCAGTTTATGTAGAATGCAGATGGATTTTTGTTGCAAGATGCCGTTTCCATAATGTCAATTAAATTTGCATGTTGAACTTGCTCATCCGCACACCTTTGTGAAATTGTCCATGATGCAATGCATAATTCATCACACATTTTAACTGTCTTCCCAATTTACATGTACTCAATTACTTCATACATGTATACATCACATCTATAGTGCATGGACTTCTATATCTTTTTTATTTTACCCCCTCCCAACCCCAAACATGTGTCACAGGTTTCTTCATCTCATACGTTACACCTTAATGAAAATTGTACATCTTGCAATGCACGATCCATCACATTTCCATTTCCATTACCAATAGTCTTATATCATATATGCATTAGATTCTACTTTCAGTTCATCTCACCTCCTCGTAACCGATCATCCACTATATCACCATTATCCTTCCATCATACATACTGTACATCTTCATAAAACTGTCCATGATACAATGCACTCACCTAATGTCCATGTGTCCCTCCATGCATTCTCTCTGTACTCCCATACTTCATACATCTATGCATTAGGTTCTCTTTTCTATATTCCCATCCCCTCCCTACCAGAACAAACAGTATGTTATTCTTCTACCATTTTCATGAACTTGTCTAAGACGCTATGCATATTCTTTTTCATGAAACCATCATTAATTATTAATAAGAATCTATTTTCCCTTTAAACCAATAGTCCAGAATCACTAATTATATTTTGTTTTTAGATGATGGAATCAAATTACTTCCACAAAGACCTAAACACCAATAATTAATTGAAAATATATATTCCAATTTGATATTGACATATTATGGTGTTGTTTCAATTGTGACATGTTACTGCTATTATTCTTGTTTTTATTTGTCTTTGTCTGTTCGTCTCCTGTTTCTGTATTTGTTATTACATTTGTTACTGTACATGTTATTGTATTTGTGACCCTCCTGCCAGTTGATGAGAAAACATTGTCTCTTCTTCTGGCAGAGGCCCTGGGTAATTTAAATGCACTGTCTTTTATCTTCTTCTGCAATGAAGAATGAAGACGACTTATAAAATATCTATAATTTCTATATATAAAAAATGTCAATTAACCACAAATTTCACCAGTATTCACAGTCCTAATTCACATAGATAAGCACATGTGCATTAGCATCCTTTCCCTTTCATCCCGCTCCTCACCCCAACCCCAACGTGTACCATCATTTTCTTCATCTCACAGAACAGCCTGAGAAGCTTATCTTTAATGTAGGAGAGTACATGTATGCTACAGAGCAACACGTAAACAACCACTCCTGGTCACGACCTGTCCAAAGGCATTCATTACATATGTCACAGCCCTTACGACACACAAAATTGCACATCTCTACATTGCCTATACCCCTCACACCCTGATATTACATAGACACTGTGGGGATCGTATAATTATCGTACCAACATGATAGCACATATGTGGAATATTTCATCAACATATCCCCAGCTCTTGTTAGCTCTTGTTAGCTCTACAGCTGTGCAAACACGGATGCGATTGATTCCTTGTTTTAACAACAGTGTTCACTTTATTAGTTATGTTAATGTTTTAATGACCAAGGCTATGCACACTAACGATGTACATGTACATGTCATTCAAACACTTACATGTATGATTAATGAAGGAGCATTATTCATTTGCTTCAATAATCAATTAGATTAAAATACAAGTGCCTACCAATGATCACTGACATTGAATTATCCATTAATCCCCTCACAATTTACCTCATCATAAACGAGATGGATCAATACATTACTGTATTATTAATGAAGTGACGCTATTTATTATCATAAATAATAAATTACTTTGTATTTTGAGTGCTTAGCAATTAAAACTTCAATGAATTATTGCCAATCCTTCCTCCAGGCCTCCTCTGGAACCTCCCAGGGCGTGTGTGTGTGTTTCTGTTTTGTTAATGTGCTCTATGAATTTATAATAATTAATTATTGAAAATGAATACGTGTAATGATAAGCATGCTGCTAATTAACAACAACCCACTTAATAATTATAATGGAGCAAAATTATGACAAAAGCAGTAGGGGGATTGTTTCCATAGAAACAGCCCACCAACAAAATGAAAATGAGAATCCAATTTCCAGGACCTATACATGCAATATCATTTCCAGTAGACCTCATTGTACCAACATTGAATCAATACAAATATCTTTCTATATTCATGGTATCTCCATTGCGAAGCAGCTCAACATAGCCATGAAACTTAAAACTGTGTTTACAAAATTTTAAATAACTTGAAACCATACAAGTTACTATAATCCATACATATTCTAATAACACAGAAGAAAAAAAGGTCACAAACTATTCATACTTTTTAAAAATTTTATTATTTAAAAAAACTTATATCACATTTTGTACACTCACATGGAAAGCATGATTTCAGGGTATATTGACAGAAAAAACAAAATGTTTATCTTTTTCCAATTTACAACTACTTTGCAAATATATAAGAAAGTGTAAATACTTTCTTTTTCTATTGTTTGTAGTAAATCTACTATAGTTCATCTAGAATTGTTCTCTATATTGACAAAACAAACTGTTGACAATTCTTTACAAAAAAAGTTTTTTAAAAGGCATTGTTCTAGTTTTAGAAATATGAGATGCATGGCCCTATGTATTATCAATGTCTGTGATATGGTGTCATATGAAGCCCTAAAAATATTGCGCTTCAAAATGATAATTTTCCCCAGTAGACTGTGGTGTTATAAAAATGTTGGGAAAAGGGTTTTTGAAATGTTGAATTCCAATCATGAATATCTTGATAATCAATTGGTAGATAAGGTTTATATCTTCTCATAACTCAATTGAACTTTAGAAGGATCGACAGAGCTCTGAGAAGATTTAAACTTGTTCTGTCAAGATAAATCATATTGTCAGAACCATTTCATGAAAAGAGGTAAGAAAAAAAATGTCCCAACCTTATGGGCAACAGATTTAGTTACAATATTTATCAATCCATTGACTACTGAATTCTGGTATTTCCCATAGGTTTCATACTGAAAGCACCCTGTTCAAGTGGAGAGTGGATTAAGGAGATTTAGGGAATACTATCCTACTTGTAAAGTACCGGTAGTCATGCTTGAGTTATTCCACTGGTTACAACTTATCTCTGAGCAAATATTTAGACCTCTAGACATACCATCACTACTAAGAAGCCCATTGCCTGGATACTGTATGATACAGGATTATCTCTTATCTGGTATCTGTTTGATGACTTTATCAGCAGATTTTGTGGTTTAACAACATGTAATGATACCTAACAGACAGGATCGACCATGGGAAAAGGCATGTGGCTACTGGCTAATGGAGGTCGGTTAAATGTATAACAACTAGTGTGTGGTGGATAAAACTGCATGAACCACAATCGATCTCACTTTGGATTTTTTCTTTGAAAACTGATGTTTGATGTATTAAAAATATCATTATATTCTGTTTTATATGTAAACCCAAATGAAGTTATCAAACATTTAATCAAGCCCTTAAAAGCAAGACACATGTCGTAGAAAATACAGTACTGAGAGAAATTAAAGAATTGTATGTTCCACTTTCAAAACTCCCAGGAGTGTGAACTTTGCAATCTACCTTGCAATATTGAATCATGTATACACTCCTATTGACATCATCTGTTTGGAGACAGATACTCTTTTCACACTGGTTTTGCTTAACCCCGTACTTTGCTTAGCCCTGTACTATCCTTAACCCCGGACTATTTTTTTTGGCTTTTCACACACGCTGTTTTTAGTCCCGTACTAGCGCCTATTCCGGAATAAGAAAATTCACGCTGTTCTCACTGCAATTCGTTAGCCCCGGATATCGTGAATGTTATGATTGGACATACTTCGCATCTGGCCAGCTGCGATACGCTCCATTGCGTAGTACCGGACTATTTTTCGTTTCTGTTCTCATTCATTTACTTGGCACCGCAATTTCGGGGTTAGCAGGAGTTAGCACCACAATTGCGGAGTTGGCCCTGCTATTTTGCAGGGTTAGTTAACCCCGTACTATAGGTGGGGTTAGCAACTTTAGCCCACTTTGGAAAAAGCCAGTCTGAACAAAAAGTGGAATAGGCTTAACCCCGTACTATAGGTGGGGCTAAGACCCCCCCTTAACCCCACCTATAGTACGGGATTAAGCAAAATATTGCCAGTGTGAAAACAGTAAGAGGGTGTTAACTCTTGACATTAGACAAAGGGTTGATGCCTTTCTGGCTTTAAACATATGATATTTTAGTTTCAGGGTGTTATCTTTTTTTTATCATATCTTTTTCCTTTCACCCCCCCCCCCCCCCCACCCACCCCTCTAAATACTTGGAGTAATTTTAAATGCTTTTAAGACAGTATCTTGGTTTAGACAGGCTTTTTCATGGTATGCTACATTCTATCAACACGTGCTTCTAATGCATGCTTGCAATCTTAGACTGTAAAGTTGTGAACCAGTCAATAGATCTTCGGAGATATCTCATCTTAAAATACTTCATGAGTGGATCCCTGTTGTACAGAAAAAGTTCAAGTCCTTTTCGAATGACGTCAGTTTAGATGTAAAGTGAATTTGAATGATTTCCTTTTGAATATGTGCTGGGTAAAGTCAACACTTTATGTAGGCGTGTTTCAAGGCGTATGATATAAAGTGAATTTGAATGATTTCCTTTTGAATAAGTTCTGGATAAATTCAATGTTTTATGTTGGCATGTTTCAATGTGTATGCGCATCATTCCTTTTTCCCCTCTCAGTGATTTGTATGTCTATCTACAATACATGTCCCCCCACTTATCCCTCCCCCTCTCTCTCTCTTTCTTCCCCTGTCTGTTTCCTCTTTCTCTCTGACTCTTTATCTCTGTGTCTCTTTTTGCGTCAATATGTATTTTAAAAAAAAAAAAATCTATTTTCTATATACTGATTCAATCTTGCTCTACACAAACATGTTTGTACCTTTCATTTGAGTTATCTACATGTACCTCTAAACGTCATAAATAAACTTAAGTTTCCATAAATAATCTTTAAATGGTTTCCTACACCAATCTCTATCCTTCACATATCGATTTCCTCAGCTAATGAATAACATCTTTACATGGAAACTGTGATAAAAATGGACTGAACGGGTGCCCAGGGATAGCATGGCGGGGCTAGCTCTCGACAATACACAGCTCACAATTCACACCCTCGCTAGCATCAACGTCTATTTAGAAATGGGCATGACGTCAATATGGCTGCTCGTCGGTCTCTTATTACTAGTGCATGGAAAATGACAAATACAGCCAGCAAATTGAGGCAGCTTGCTGTATGTATGTGTTCAAACCTGTCACAAGATTTCTGTCTCTATCTCTCGGTGGTGCGACTGGGGTTTCCGACACATTTTCGATGACTGGACATGCATATTCACTTGCTAGCTCTCCACCATCTTGACTTGACATGCATGAAAGATCGCTATCAAGTTTTATGACAGGGCTCAGAGTTGACAAAATGACACTCTTGAGCTAGAGTCTTGGCAATTTTGGGGTAGATTTGTAATCTTTCTTTTCCTATATTCTATAATCAAAGCTTTTTCTAATTTACATTCATGCAAGCAGTAAAGACTTACATGTAAAAGGTCCTTTGTAATTTAAATTTGCTGTACATCTATGAACAAATATGAACATCTACATAGGGCTTTTACAAAATGCAAATTATCACTGACTAACAATCTATGTCATCAGGTGAACATAAACATCTTATTTCCATTTTTGAAAACTATACTTTTAATTCTTAATTTAGTTAATTATCTCCTCTCAGATTCTTTCAATTGATGTTATTATTTTTCACTGCTCTTGGCTCTTGGCTTTCTAATGACTATAAAACCAAACCTCATCTCTTGATTTTTCCATTTCTTTTTTTCTGACTCTCATCTCTTACCTTACTAATTCTACTCTCTTCTGTACTTCTTAATCTCCTACTCTGTCAATAGATCTCTCATCCTCTCCCTCCCTCACTCCCTTGCCCCTCCCTCAACTTTCTCTACTTCTCTTGCTGCCATCTTCTTTTCTCCAATACAAATTCCACTGTATCAAAAATAATAGTGTCACATTAACTCATCATTTCATTCAATTTAAATTGAATATTTTTGTGTCAATATGGTAAGAGAATGGGAAAAACTGTGTTGAATTACCTTTTCAGTTTCTGCAGGGAGTATTTGGAGTCTGTGTTGCCCTTAGAGACAGGTAAACTCTCCAGGTTAGCCATGAGTAGGTTCACAGCCGAATGAAGCTCATCCACGTACATACTCTCCATCTCCTTCACAATGAACTTAGGACCTTTCTTGGTCTGGAGAAAGTAGAAAAAGAATATTTGTGTTGCCGAGACCTGAATGGATTCCTCAACCAAACTAGTACACAATGACTTTGTCTGATGAGAGCCAGATGGATGTTTAAAAAACTCAGACTTTAGCACAGAACTAGCACCCTTCTGGCTCTCCAAGAGAAAATTATTCATAATCTTAAAGCTAAAATGTGCTGAGCTAAGTCTGAGGGTTGTTTCTCAAAGATCCTAAGTTGAACTTATCTCTAAGTTGGACTTAACAATAATGGAAAGCCGTTGTGAAAATATTTTGTAAAAAGCTATTTTAAAAGGCATAAAATGTTGATTCATATCCTTCATGTTTTCTATTATCAAGGAGATTTCATGTTCTTGATGTGGAATTTATAAAAAGTCTAAAATACTTTATAAACTTTCGCTTTTGAATATACTTTTTTTTAAGGCTACAAATGGCTCTCCATAATTTTCAAGTCCAACTTAGAGTTATATTCGACTTAGGATCTTTGTGAAACAACCCCCAGGAGTAGGTAGACTAATCCACTGGTAATTCGAAGGTTTACTTTACCTACTCCAGACTCAGTTTTCATTAACAGCAGGAATAACCCATTGTAAATGTGAGAGAGGCTTTATTGAGCTTCACAGCTCATGATAGCTCAAGTTCTGATGTCACAAAAGTGGACAAAGGGAATGACAGCAAAGAAGAGGGTAGAAAGAGTCTAGAAGTTAACAACAAGATCTACAGATCATAACAGAGAACTAAGAGCCATATTTTCATTTATGTTTTGTTTTTATGTTTTATGTTTTTGTTTGTATCATGTGGAGGGCTCTGTTGGAAAGCAGCTTCTTTTAACTGAATTGGACTACCCTCCACCGTTTTATCCATTGTAATAAATAAAACATGAATAGTACTAACATTCTGAAAAAAATGGCATCTTGAATGTTAGGGAACATTATTTTAAGGTTATGAAATTAACACATGCCCGTGGTGCTTGCGCAGATGTCTCTATCAACTTTACATGAAATTCAATGCAGCTAGCTTTGCGCAGACATTAACCAATGACTTGTCTAAATTTTGACTTGTTATGAGTCTTAGGATGTAGTTGTTTTCACTTTGTTTTACATTGTATACTAACATTAAAGATAAAGTCGTTTTCAGAATACCACTCCAGATAGACACTACTAAAGTTCAATACTTTTACAGAAAATGCCCTTCTAACTCCCAGAAAACAATATGAATACAATAACATCTTGGTATATTTTTTTAAACCATCTATTTGACATGTGATCTATTCATTTGATTGAAAAGTTCACAGGAGTCACAATGTTCAAAGTTGTAGTTTGCATTTGCTTATCAGAGATTTTGCTGTAAGAAGATATAAATGGTGTTAATCCTCCCACTCACAAGCAAAACTTAATCCAACACCCTTTTACGCTTGCAATTTCTGCAGAAAACACATAGGAAGCAAGGAATCATATTTTGTCTATCTCACATAATCCGCATTCTGCACTTTTGGCTAATGGCCCCATCGGAATTGTAAAAACTCTGTGCAAATCTGTACTATTTATTTTCCGACCATTCTAGGATTACTTCGATGTCTGTCTTGGTCTATAATTCTTCAGTGGAGGGATTTTGGTGTACCTTTGATATTTGTTCAGCTAGCTGAAGTCTTCCGTCGAGTTCCCTCCTGATCTGGGCGGCCTGTTCATCAGCATTGTCGAGCTGAAAGCATGAGAAGAGAAGAATAGAAGCTTATGTCATGTTATGAGAGATGAACGTCAGAGGAAATGAAGGATTGATTATAATGAATGAATACCAAGAATCACTACTTACAGGTATATAAATACTTTAAATCAGACATTGATATCATTTTTCTCTGATAAGCAAAAATTGCCCGAGAAGCAAAAACTATTATTATATAATTATATAAATATTTTTTAAGGGAGGGGGAGGGGTGAGATCGGGAAAAGCACTAACATTGCAGACACAGAGTCTGGTGTCAAATCAATCTACCGGTAAGCAATCTATCCAGAAAATCTATTTTTTCTTCTACCATCCGACCTTCACTGACCCTCTATCACTCATAAAAAATAGTTGTTTGAACTTGTTCAATCCATGTATATATTTGCCTACATACGTAATGTTGACCTGAAATTCAAACCACCTCATATGACATCACACAATACTTCATACCTGAACAATTTTGGCTGGGAAGAAGTGAAGGTAATGTAATCAGAGAAAAAAAGGAACAACACAAAGAGTGCAAAATACATTAGGAATATGATACTACATATTTTTGTCATGCACAAACACTATTATCAACCTACTAGGGAAAGTGAGTTCACATCTAATGAAGACACTACTCCAATGGAAAAAAAAATGTATGGGAGATTGATGAAATGTTTTATTCAGTTATTCTCCTTCACTGTAAAACTGTTCTGTCTAAGGGAATGGACACACACACGAAATCATGGACATAAAGTACTCATCGGTTAATGTTTATATTATTAAAATAAAGTTATTCTCCATAGCATCAACTGAAAAAAAAAAAAAAAAAATGTTATGCACAAAGCAAATAGCACCTGTTTCGTATAGGGCCTACATTAGATATCAGTATATTCTCTTTGACATAAAGCAATGACCTCACATAGAGTGCTACAGTGCATTACAAGTCAATAGGTCTGGTTTCTAGACCCATTTGTTTACACATCACAAAATTTCTGATTCATAATTGAGTGTGGAAAAGAAGACTACATAAAAAGGGTTGCAGATGGATGAAAAAGAAGAGTACTACACAGATATAATCTTTCAAATTTAGAGTCGTTCTTTCACAAGCCATTATGGTCAGATCTAAAGTACTTGTGGCCAAGTATACTGTAATTTATAGAGGGTGGTGACACAAGCGTGGATGGTGTGTGCGGGGGGGGGGGGGGGGGGGGTTTGCTTGGGATGCTTGGGCAATGTGTGCGGAGGATGTAAAATTGCTTGGGGTCATGTTCCAGTAATGAATAAACAAGAGCCCCGGTTTGAATGAAGGCTCCAAGCAGCATGGAGGGTTGCCTCCGCTCTGCTCCTAGCTTCTGACGTCACAGGTAGCCCTTTAATCTGGGAAAGTTATTTGATGGTATTCCGCTCCCTCTCAGATAGGATTCAGCTAGCAGTGTGCCTATTGCAACCTTGATGTATTGCACTATGCATAGTGGTCTGATTCAAACCCAAGGCACTGCATTAGATATATCATGACCTTCATAAACCTTCATATATTGAGATAGACTGATGAAAACAGGATTTGCCTTCTACCATGAAATTGGAAAAAAAAGGCTTGGTTGTATTTCTTTTGTGAAAATAATTTAACACTGCAATATGCATAATATTTCAAAGATTAAGTTATGATTTGTAAAGTACCGAGAAAATGATCAAATCATATCAAAACAGTTTGTGTTTGCTGCTAATTTACAGACAACAGAAACAGCTGAGTGATCTAGTTGCAAAGAGGAATCATCAGACTATTTCATTTGAGTTTGTTTTGGGGTACTTACTTTTGCATTTTGTACATAAATTAATTAATTAAAGACAATTGCAATAAACTCTATTCCACTGCCAATATAAATGTATGACCATGAAATACATGAATTTGTTGCTTGGTTTCGCTGATGTGGCACTGCAACTATGCACAACTTTTCAGAAATGTGACAAATTATGCATAATATTTTTTATTAATTATATCCTGAAGCCATTATCTTGTTTCCTGTAAATTTACAGAGCAGGTACCTACAAGGAGCAATCTAGTATACAAAATTATTATGATTTTTTTTTTAAGTCAACAGATTACAACCTAAACAAATACATAGTCAAAGGTTATTCACTTTTATCAATCAGTGGCAAGTGAACTTCAAAGTTACTTAATTACCATATATACATGTAGTAGTACAGAATAATAGAAATATCATAAAATACCTCATGTTCTATCCATTTAAATCTGATTGATAATAATGTAGCAGTACCTGTACATTTCAATTATTACTACTGTCAATTATGCTGAGTATGTAGATGTAAATTTCTGTTTGTCTGCATATTTCAAGGTTTCATTTTTCGAGGAGATTTTGAAATGCTAAATTGTTATCAATATAAATGCATCATCTGTTGAGAGCCAAAATGGCAGCAACTCTATATGTCAAATATATCAGTTAATGCCCTTATGGCTGTCAACAGATAATGCACAAGTACAGGTGTACATGGAGAATTAGAAATGCATCCATGCCATGCTTAGTGCAATGGTGCATCCAGTGCAGTAAAAATGATATGCACAACATGACTCACAAGTGGTAATGGAAGATTGTGGCTTTACTCAGAGAACAGTCTTCTACAGTGTATTCTCCATTCCTTCCTTTCTTTATTGATTAATTTCCTCTTCTTCCTCCTCCCCCTCCTTCTTCTTTTTCCCCTGCTCCTTCTTCTTTTTCTCCTCCTCCTTCTTCCTTTACTTGTTCTTGTTCTTGTTCCTTCTTGTTTCTCTTATTCTTCTTCCTCCATTTCTTTTACTTCATCTTCTGTTTTAACTTCTTCTTCTTTTTCTCCTTCTTCTCCTCCTCCTCTTCCTCTTTTTCTTCTCATGACAGAATTCACAAATGAAAATTCATGAAAAATAATCCACTAAACTTTAGAAAGCAGTTATCAGCTTAACAACAACATAACAAAATCACAGCCCAGCCTTTGACGTAAGAGCTGTACCGGTATGCATCGGAAGAAGAAAATGTCATTACTTATGATGAAACTCAATCTTTTCAATGAAATGTGTTTTTTATTTCATTTTCATTTCTAATTTCAGGAAATGTTCAGCTTTTTCTAATTCAGTGAAAAAATAAGATGGTGTCTCAGAGTGAAGTGTATGGCCCCTCAAACTCTTAAGTTAATGGGGAAGTAAGGACACTATAGATCTTGGGTGAATAGGTGGAAATACTTGACACCGCTTTAATAACATAATTAGCCATGTCCGCGAAATGAAACCTTGCATGTGATTTTTATCACTGATCTTTATCACATTTAGAATGTGTGGGTAATTTTAGTATACAATTTTACTCCACTCTTTAATGATGAAGGAAATCTTAGCAAAATATATTATTTTGGATGTCAGATGAGAAACATGACCATATACAACAACTGCCATTTCCGTTAAAGTATATTCCTTCAAGAACTCATTTGCTCAGAGGTTAAAGTCAGATTAATATCACATCCTACATAACAGTCTAGAACTTCTTTTTTTGCATTGCCCTCTTTTCTTTTTTTTTCCTTTTTTTTTTAGGGGGGGGGAGGGGGGAGGGGGGGGGGGGGGTTATGGCCAACACTACACCTTTACCAATTAATCAGTTAAAATGAGACTTTGCAAACCAATGCTAGCCTTTGTGTGGAGCATGCACTTTATAGTTTATCATTCATTTATTCATTGTACTCATTGATTTGATTTCAATGTAACAAAGAATAAAACTGAAGGAAAAAAATGGAAAAAGGAAATTTCATCTTCACCCAAGGCCAGTGTGCATGTGCACTTCCTGTTTTCAGGTTTTTGTGATATTACAGACAGGCAGCTAGAAAAATATATTTACAATAGAATGTTATATACCTTTTTTTTCTTCAAACATAAATTCATAAGGCCAAGTGGAATCTGATTTTGCCATATAGACTTTTAAAAGATTAGGGAGCCTACTCATTTGATGTTTGTTTTTCTCAAAACGGCCATCGCAAATCCAAATTCTTTGTGAGGTCAGTTTTAACTCGTACATGTAATTTCATTTGTCTAAATACCAGAGGCTCAAAAAGTAGAATTGTACAGAAAGCACATATTTATGATACATTTCAACATTTTGTTTTTTTCATGTAAATTAGAAATATAAAGTAACACAACAACAAAAACACAAGGCAGGTAGAAATAAGGAAATGTTCAAGGGTGAGAAAGTAAGACTTCACTTCACTTTGTCTTGAATGTTATCATATTCATTTGGATTTCCCAACAAAAAAAACATTTTGTAGCCTGCAAGATAATAGAGGTAGTCGGCATTTATCCAAAAGACTTATCATAAAATGGATTTCGTTTTCTCTGAAATGCTAGCATCAAGATCAGGAAGTATAGATCTTATATGGGAACATAAACAATTAAACATCAATATGTTCATGAACTTGTTTTTTAGCCTTTGAAAAGGTCACTTCCTGAGCAATATCATTGCCAAACTAAATGCTCAAAACAATAATGATCGTGACTGTGCCTTACTACACTAAGATGTAAACATTTCTGCTCCCTAATTACAAAAAAATTATGTTAACCAAAACCTTGAAATTGTAAATAGCTTTGGCTCCAGACGGATGGTCATAACAGTTGACCTTTTGGATACAGCACTATTCCAGATACACGGTTCACCTTCGACCTTTCCGAAGGAGCTGGATGTGTCTCTATTCTACTTTCATACATGTATCGGTGTACTAATACTTTGCGTAGAGGAGTAGGTATAGATAGCCCGGTGCAGTGGAGGCAAGCATGCAGATTATGAGTTGTAATAATGTCCTGTGTTATTGATTCTGTGGCGCAGGTTGCCGTCATGGTATTTCACTGGCAAAGGTTACTCTCCATTTGCATTAGGCTAACAGGCTGGCGAATCAATATTGGGCTAAATTATGGGGGATCGTGTGTACATGTCAATATATCGGCAAGTCTACACGATCATGTATCTGCTACATAGATTAACCACACAACTGCATCTCATTTTAAAAGCAAGCCATTAAAAGTATCCTGTTTGCATGTACATATTTAAGATAACAGAATACTTAAAACTTAAAAGAAGCACATTTACATTGAAGCATTTTCATTAAAATTAATCTGTTCCTTATGTCATTTCTAAAAGAGGAGAGATAGCCCTTTTCTACATAAAATAACAAACAAACCAATTACAACTTTTAGGATTTAATCTAGCTGCCAAACATGTCGTTATAGTTCATGAAGTATCTTGCCATAATAAAGGCAGTATAATTACATATTACTACCTATTGCATCACAAATAAAAACACACATTTGCAATCCTATTCAATATGGATTCTTTCTGATGGAAAGCTATCTGAGGTTATAAGACTAAAGCTATGTTTCATTTTGAAATTGAAATTTTCAAACAATCTTTGGTAAATCATTCAGAATCTCTGATCATTTCAAAACATTCAAAATGTCAGAGAAATATGCGGAAACTTGCTCAAAACACATGTAGATTAAAAAAGAATGCACCTGCATACTCCCACATCATAGGGCTGAAAATGTAATGTTCTTGTGGTAAGAATCAGAAGAGCATTAATTCTGTGTAAAGTATACAAGTTAATGTCCTTTTAGCTTTTAGCAGATGCAATGTACTTGTCTTTATACGCTGATCATTCTACTATATCACAATTTTAAACAGTTATTTATTTGCAATCATTGAAGTTGGATGTAAATTTTGCATAACTGAATATCATTGGGATCCAAATAATAAGAGCCCAAATTTCAAATCAGAAGAAAATGTACCTTTCTGATCTAAAGCAGAGATACCACCCAGACTGTTGCATAGTAGGAAAATGTTTCTCACTCAAAATTTCTTGCATGAAATTGAATTTGAGGGGAAAGCTGGAAGAGATGAATGTGATTTGGACATTAATGCAGTGACATGAAACAGGGTAGGGTGAATATGCATATATACATGTAGCAGACATCTGGAAAGTGGGGGTGGAGTGTCTTCAAAAGTCTGTGTTTTAAAGCCTCACTGGACTACTTGTAGCTACTTGCTCCCTCTATATAGAAAACAATGCCTAAGCGGTGACCATTGGTCCCTCATGATCCTCTTTTTCCTATGTTAATTGAGAGCTGATTTGATGAGATAACCGCCTGTCAGTGACCACGCTGTGTGGTATAATCCCTCCATGACAAACTAGTACAGCCGGCCTTTAAGACATGTTCTCTATCATCATGTTTTTGGATGATTAAAACCAAGAAGTCCTTTTTGTAACACTTGAAAAATGTTCTCCTTTGAAAAGGTGCACTTATTTCATGAAAGAATTTGAATGTAGGAAGAGGAATGTATTCAATAACAACTTTAACAATGACAAGTTTCACATCTACATTTTGCAAGAAAATACATGCTCATAAAATCATCAAATATAATACAGCTTTATCCGTATAGTCATTATAGTGCCTTTGCAAAGTTTTCACATATAAATATAATCTAGGATTTGTGTGAATGCAAACCTTCATAGATGTAAAAAAAAACAACTGCAAAATGGTAAAATGCTTTAAAGTTAGGTTTACATTTGTAAATATTCCTATTTTTTCTTTCAACTGAGAGGATTTCTTCTTTCTACATGTATACTGAATTTTTGTTTTGTTTGCCAAGTAAAAGAAGCTCAAATGATACAAAACATAATTATTGCACAGTATATTTCTAGAAATGCACATTTTAAAGTATTCTTTTTCTATAAAACCTTTTCAGTATGTAGACTGTCAATATTGGGAAATAATATGGAAGCTTATAACTTTAAAATACACACTTTATATTTCTCATCTCTATCCATTATTGCAAACTAAAAACTCTGTGAGTCACACTGTGATACATACAGTACATGTAGGACTAAGGTATGCACATTGTATGCTATAGTGACTGTACATGTAATGAGATGCAAGCTATCTACTCTTGATGTGAAGTCACTACAACTGTACATGTGATGTATTATGACTTTTCTGGTATAATACACTGATTCATTCGCACATTCATTCTATAACCTGTGCATGATAAAGGGAGCTTCAAGCCAGTGTATGCATTATTGGTGGATATAGAACATGAATGTGCCATCAACATTTGAAGGGGAAATTGAAGATTTACCCCAAAAAAAGAAGCACCATGAGCTCAAATGAGCATAAATAGAGTTGATGATAATGGTCCTAACTTACACATATTCTACCTAACAGCTAAGGCAGCAAGTATATGTTTCAAGATAACCAGTGGACCTAGGATTTCAATCCTATCCAAAGGACTTACTTGCTCAGTATTACGGCTTCACCTATGGGCATTCCTGGATTAACTTGGTTTCAAACCTTGGACCTCCCACTTACAAGTACACTGGTAGATACCACTGAGCCACTTATAAAGTTGTATTTGGTAAAATAGGAGAATGTTTTTTAATGTCATTATAGTACAGAATGTTTAATGAAAATGAAAATAATTAAAATATATAAATTGTTGGTTGATGGTTGCTCAGTTTCATAGGCTATACACTGTAGTATGATGAATATAAATAAAAAAGATACTTCATAGTCCAGAGACTTTGCTCTGAATTTAATGTAATGTTTTCATTAGATGTAAAAAGCTATTATTACAAGAGTGTCATTCCATAGCATATCCCACTGTGAGTGTGTACCCTGGTGCATTTTTTACTTTCACTTCTTTCATATAGATGTTCTGTCTTCCATGCATGATTAGAAAGCTACACAGACTGGTGTAAGCATTATTAATGGGCAGACTTCGCATACATCGTCACCGACTATCGCTCTGCTGCTCGCCTGTAATATTGGCATGCAGGCAGCACAGAACGCAGCTAGAGCTCTCATGACACACAGTAACTAACGAATGCACGGCGCTATGGCGTGCAACGGGGAGAGAGAGGCTTTCTAGGCTTGAGAACACACATCTAACAAACGCCTCGTATTGGCATGATACGTGGCGCTGTAAGCTGCATAACACACGTCTGATCATGAATGCATGCTGCGAGCAATGGCTGCTTTGGATATTGCAATTATCATGACCGAGCGATGCATAGTCTTCATTTCTATACCCTTTTATAGCATTCCCACCTGTATATAGCTACATGTACATGTATATAATGTACAAGTGTGTTGCTCTTCACATTTTATCAGTTTCTATATTATTTGCATCATTGTCGACAATCTCCATCTATTTCAGTTCAGCAACATTCTTCAGATGGTCCAATTTTTGTAACTAATAGGGACAAAAATACAAATGCATAGAATAATCCATACCTTTATAGTTGTAGCCTTGGATGTTCATTTGATATTAGTGAACAGTTTTTAGTGAGCATTAATGATTAATGGAATG
>JAVYIG010008782.1:0-62500 GCA_035222895.1 Strongylocentrotus droebachiensis | reverse complement strand
TTTCATTCCAAACTGTAATGTATTTTAAAAGATATGGGTATTTTCCTGTTTCAGAGGTCTGTGAAAAGAGGCTTCGTTTGATTCCCGTGATAAGTCTGCGACGGTATAAAAATCTAATCGATTAACATTTTACTAGACTTTAAACTCCAGTCTCACTCTCTGCGAAGTTTCGAGATGGCGTCATTAGTAGTTTCGTGTAAAACTGCTTTCAAAACTGGGGAAAGATTCATGAAAAGACTGGGAGCTAAAACTATAGACGACAGAATCGACGCTGTTTGCGCATGCGCTGTTCGCATCACGGGCCGTCTGCCAGCGCTCAGCCAGCTGTACACTAGCACTGAACGGTGATTGTTTTCACGCTGCAGAACGTTTTAGCACGTAAGTTTAGACCTAATTTTCACCCTTTTTTCTTCCTGAATTATGCTTTTGATTATTTTATTACAAACATAATTGATAATAGCCCTTACCTTCGTCATTATAAATGCTTACATGCTCATTTAGGGTTCTCCGAGCACAGTTGCTTCGCATCAACACGGCCGGTTGTGCACACGCATATCTGCAGTACGGTACTATCCTGGCTGTGTATTAAAAACTGTTCTATTGATTCTCAATATTTCAAACACCACTGTGCAAAACTCAACTAATTTCACTAAAAATCGGTAATTTTGTGACAATTGATGACACTTAAATAGCAGTAAAATACAATTTTTTTCAACTTACCGATATTAAAAAGAATAATTTGAAAATTAAAATCGTGAGTGTACTGTCAAACTTGCCGATCAGCCGCATCGTATTCGTTGTGTACATTAGTGTGCAATAAGTATATTGACTATTCATGTTTGCAATTGCTGCCTCTTTACACGTAGTGCAGCGTAAAAGGTCAATACGCATTGACTCTCTTGCTGGAGTGGTTGTGCAATGCTATGCAGTGCAATGCAGTGGGTTGTTGTGCATTGAATTGAGACGTTTGATGCCTGATCAATATATAATAATAAAGTTTCCAAAGGTTTTGGCAGCTAGCTCTAAGTTGGCAGGGCCATTATATTGCACAAAACTCTTCTCCAGCGACATTGTTTTTATTTGTGGTCGTAAGGCCCATGGGTCATTGATTAAATTAGAGACCTTAATTATTTCGGGCAATCCATCTTGTTTTCTCTCACAAGCCAATGCAAACTGAGAAGAAAAATTCGCTTTTAATTTATACTGGTGGTTGTGGCGTTGTGCATGTTTTTATTGTGACTTGTGTGTCTGGACATGGTAATAAATTAGGTCTAATTATATCGCGATATATAGCGCAATGATCTAGGAGTAGGACCTTTGTCCATATTAATTCCATAATCACTATCCTGAGTCCTGAATCTGATGTAGTTTGCTCTCTATTTTTCCCCAACAGACAAGTCACTGTGCATCCAAGAAGAGCCATCCCCAGGGCAAGCCTGTATCTAGGCTCTTTCCTTTTCCCTGCCTGGGACCTGGGGAAACTTACACACAAAGTTATGCATATTCGAGGACCAAAGTGCCAACAGAGATTTATCGCAGACCATGATGTCTACCTTCATGTACGCGGCTGATGAAACTTTCCCCTTCATTTTTCACGACTAAGCAATAGGGAATTCAAGTCGGGTAAGAATTCATTTGAGCGATACATAAAATCTTACATAATATTCTTGATATGACTAAAATAGTTTGCTGCTACAGAACTTTTGTAAAAATTATGAAAATAGTATTAGTTATAACAGTGAAACAATAACTACATGTATGTACGTTTAAACAAAAGAAAAATATTATCAACTACCCTGATATGGTAATGAACAGTGCCATGAAAAGTTGGCAAACTGGTGACTTTATAAATTATATCTTTTATATTAACCTGAATGCATAATGGGGGTCCCTTACTCCTCAGTCCTCACTGAATTTGTGTTTTGTAAACACATCCTTTTAGAGAGTTGGGAAATTTTTAATGTATGCCCATGATGGCCATGAATAGTGTTTGCAGTTCCTTTTTAAATAAACGTAATAGAAACCTTTTTAATAACATTTTTTTTTTTTTGGGGGGGGGGGGAGGGTTGAAGGGAGAGAGAAAAATCCCACCGAGTTGAAATGTCTACAATGGTGGAATGGGCCTAACTGTAATACTCAAATGATGTCAGATTTATTATCAATATCATACATGTAACAAGGAATAACCAAGTTTTTAAATTTAAATTTCAAGTATGATAATAGTTGTTATTACAATACATATAATAGTTGAGTTGTATTTTCTTTTTTTTCTTTACAGGATTACTGGCACCGAAGAAGAGCCCTGTATGGCCTATTCGTCTCCTCTTCTGTTACATTTTGTACCTCTCCCAGGCTCTTCTCGTCCTCCCTGATGACAGTCCCTGACACATTCTGCCAGAAGCAAGGATGCAAGCAACAAAAAAGAGCCATTGAAGCTGGTGCTTCACAAAGACTGCATTATAGTCAGGTCGCTTAGCGTAAAATGTATCGATTATCGTTACTTGCCAGATAAAAGCACCATTTTTGGTACAGGTCTTCCTTAGGACTTACTTAACAATATAAGGCTAGGAGCCCCCGGCAAAAAATTAATGTAAGGGAGTGGGGGGCGGGGGCGTCTTTTTGGAGCCCCAAATAATTTTATAACATTGATTTGTTGTTGTACAAATGCCATTTTTGGTACAGAGCTTCTTTATCTTTTATGCATCAATAGACATATATTTTTGCAGTAAGCCTACTCCATGTTTTCCCCCCTTTTCAGACCGATGGTAGGGATATGGTCAGTCATGTGATCTGTCACAACCACCTTCAAATTATTGATATGTTTAACTGTAAACATATCTTTAGCATATCATGGGATCATTGTGAAAATGTGTATAATAGCAAACCTGATTATGAAGAAGATCATTGATAAATGATTTGTTTATACGGCTATGTAGTACCTATTCAGTGTGTCATATTAATCAGTTATTTTATTTGTTTTGTCAGCTGAGTTTACGATGTTCATCACTTTCAAATGTATGCCTTTCAGCAGTTTATGCTAACAAAGGATTATTAAAGAGAATGCTTTACCTTTTAAAAATAATTTTCCATAAACTTTTCTTTTAATGTGTAGCATGTTGATGGATGTGGTGGTGTTATATTAAAAACCTGATTTATTATTCATCATTTTAGTGCTTTAAAAAAATAAGGTCTGAGCTGAAACACACCCACAATCAAGGGATATACATTTTAAACAAATAGACTGAGTTATGGACACTAAATTGAATTTAATATGTATTTTATTGCAATAAATTTATATTCACAGCTCAGCTCAAGGGATGAATTACAGTGAAACTCACAAGACAAATGACATAAACATATATATTTCATAAACATAAAAACACGAGAAATTCATGAACTATGGAATACCCCCCCCCCCCCACCCCAAACAATAAAGTGGCGAGAGAGAAAAAGAGTACAAGAGAAATATTTGCATGTATGTTGCAGAATGATTTCAACAAATTAACCCGAACCCCTCACTAATTTCTGACCCCCTCCTAATATATATATATAATTATATAAATGTATACACATTACATCTTTTATTTAACATTACTTTTTATTCCATTAAATCGATGTTACGTCTAAACATTAACACGGGATATACATTTTAGACAAATATACAGAGTTATGGACACTAGCTTGAATTTAAAATGTATTTGATTGCAATAAATTTGTATTCACAGCTCAAGGGATGAATTATAGTGAAATACTCAAGGCAAAATGACATAGACAAGAAAATTATCAAATCGCGAGAAATTTATGAAATACGGAAGCCCCCCCCCCCCCAAAAAAAAAAAAATTAAATGGTGAGAGAGAAAAGTGTACAATTTTTGGCATGTATGTTGCAGAATGATGTCAACAAATTAATCAAAACCCCTCACTCATTTTCGCCCCCCCCCCTTATAAATATATATATATATATAGATATATATACATATCAACTCATATCTTTCATCTATCACTACTTTGTATATTATATACACATCGGGGGTGAGGGCCGGGGAGCCTAATTCTTGAATGTGGCTGATGTGGCTGCTGCAGTCCACGTCCAGTGACCTCTAAGTTACAGTTGTATCTGTTTCTGTTTCGGTTGCGTCGGTATACTCAGGTTTAACTGTACTTCACCAACTCGATCGACCACATATCTTCACAGTACCCTAACAATGCATGTTTAGAATTCATGTTTGGCTAAAAGTCGACATATTTTTATCAAAAGATGCAAGGAGTTGATCAAACCATAAACACCGAGTCCAGCTCACTCAGCCCTGCACACACGCGCGCGTCCACGCACGTACGTATTACTCTACACAAAGGACTAACCGCGAGAGGTAACCATCATGCATGTAACCCTATAGATGGGACTGGACTTAAGCTTACGCGAACGTTTCGCCATTGGTCGTCGATGACATTGCCTTCGTTTGATTCCCGTGATATCCCTGGAAAAAATAGTTATGAACAGAAATTTCGAGGAGAGCTTTGATATATTTTTATTTATCATTTACGAAAGTATTGGCCTGGCGTCTAGACGGAAAATATGAAATATAATGCAATATTTTCAGCCAAAAAAAAAAAAAAAATGGCGCTTCGTTTTGCCCAGTTTTTGCATATTAAAACGAGATTTAACTACTAACTGCAATCATAATGAGTTAGAACAACTCTTCTTCTTCAATTTGACATTTCAATCATTTCATTTGGTGGTTTCTAAAGCGAGATCTTACAGTTTTGCTAAGTCTCTTTAGTAGCGGTTTGGAGTAAACAAGTTGTTTACTTTATGCAAATTAGGCTTCAAGGACGAAAGCTTTCGCACCGATAATTATACCCTAGCCCCGTGCCTGTTATAGGGGAAAGATTCTGATGATACGATGGTGGTGGCGGTGGTGGTTGTGTTGGTGTTGGTGGTGGTGGTGGTGGTGGTGGTGGTGGTGGTGGTGGTCAGCGGCGTACGCAGGATTTTTTCAAGGGGGGGGTTTTAAAATATTTTGCTCCCGAAAATTTGAAAATCGCGCCGACCGAAAAGTCGCTCAGTGGGGGGGGGGGGGGGGGGGGGGGTAAGCGGACACTTTTTTTTTTTTTTTTGGAGGTAAAAAAAAATCGCAACGACTCAGCCAGCCGAAAAGTCGCTCAGTGGCGGGGGGGGGGGGGGGGGGGGGGGGGTAAGCGGACACATTTTTTTTTTTTTTGGGGTCTCGAAATTTCATAATTTGACATTTTTGGTCGTTGGGGGGGGGGGGGGTAAGGTCACCTTATTTAGGTTAGCCGTGGGTACAATTTTTTTTTTTTTTTTTTTTTTTTTTTAAATAATAAAAAAAAAAAAAAAAAAAAAAACACCAAAGGGGGGGGGTTTAGGTTTTTTAAGGGGGGTTTACATACATAAAAATACCAAAGGGGGGGGTTTGAACCCCCAAAACCCCCCCCCTGCGTACGCCCCTGGTGGTGGTGGTGGTGGAGTGGTGGTGGTGGTGGGGGTGGTGGTGGTGGTAATGATGACGATGATAATGATAATGATTAATAATAATAATAATAATGATACTACTACTGCTACTAGTACTACTACTAATAATAATTATAATAACAATAATAACCATAATCATAATTGTTATAATAATCATGATATAAATAATGATATTAATAAGTGTTGTCTATTGAATAGAAAATTTATGCAATGTAAGCAGTCAAATTTTCAAATTCAAAATTTGCTAAATCTAATCAACGGAAGATCTATATTCTTCTTGCATATACAGGCAATTTTGTTACTTCATTAGTATTCTCAAAGAGATTAATATGTGCAAAAAAGGAAATATTTAGCCATTATTTATTTCCTTTTTCTTTAAATGATGGGTTAGGATTTATTTATAGTCATCAACGTACCTGGCAGGCATTAAAGAGTAACTGATGCTCAAACTTCTTGACACCTAGGATGTTTTGAAACATCTCATAGAGCTGTTCCTTGCTAAGAATGAGCTCGGATGCAGCAGACGTGGACAATCTTTGAGGCTGTTTCCTTGGATCCTCTTCTCCTCGATAGATGGCATCAAATTTAGCCATCCATGAACTCAACACAGTTTCTTTGCTCAAACCATCGATTTCCGGCAAACTTCGCACCCGCTTCTCAACGTTATTCTTGAACACTTCCCGAAAGTCATGCGAGGAACATCCTCCACTCAAGACCATCTTGAGCACTCGGTCGCTCTTCAAGAAAACCTCATAATAACTCTGAACGGCATTACAAAATGCCTCATCTGCAACAATTTGAGTTTCACCGTTTATGAATGCCTGGAATCGCTCTTTGATTGTCTGCAACTGGGGTTTGGTGACTTTTGTCTGCCTTCTCATCATATCCGTTGGTTGCTTGGCATTGAATGGGTAAGCAATGCATCTCATGACGAAGACATACAGCTGCAATCTTTTCTTATGGTCTTCTTCTTCCTTTTCCAACCGCTCTGCTTCCTTGCGTTCTTTCTCGCTGATAAGCGACGGGCTGGGGCTGGCGGGGCGAACCACCGACTGCCGGTGGCCTGTGTTTGGTTGCACAACATTGTTGGCTTGCAAGCTGTCGCTGCTGGATGCACATATCCGAGTCCCACTTTGACTTGGTGCCGACAGTGAATCCGTTTCATCTTCATAGTCATTGTCCGAGTCTTCGTCGCTCGACGACGGATCCAACATTTTGACTACAACTTCACTTTGCGATTTGTTGACAAAATGATGTTTATTGATGTATTTTCCCTACATATTATCCAGATGCGCGATCATGGAAGAACAGCTGTTCGAGAAACATCTCCCCCCAACCAGCTGCTCGACACTCTACCTGCCGATTTCTCATGGACTGTGTACACGGGGTCAGGTCGAACCTCATAATCTTGCGTGCAATACGTGGTTACCGGTTATCTCAGAGTGTGTGTGCATCATGCATGGGCGTACACGGCCTTGGTCTCATAAATGCATCCATTCCTTGTGTGGCGTCCGTTCGTCCGCGGTGCTCAGTGCGGATCGATGAATGCCGTGAATATCACGAGCGCATTTATGTGGAAATTGATTTATTCTGCACATCGCATAAATTAGTATAACATCGAATGAAAAATCGGAATTTGTGTCAAAATCCCAGCCCCCTGTGCTTTTGTGGTTTGAATGACTTCTTATTTATAAACTGTAATCAATACGCAATTACCACCCCCCCTCTCTCTCTCTCTCTCTCTCTCACTATTATTTCCCACCATCCCCTTCCTCTCATTCTCTCTTCGTCCCTATCTCTCCGTCTCTCTTCTTTCTCATCTCTCTTCTTCTTCATCCTCTCTCTCTCTCTCTTTCTCCCCAACCACTTCCCCCTCTACCTCTCTCTTCTAGCTTCCCTTGCTTCCTATTTCTTTCTGTTTTCTTTTAAAGAATATTAAGTATATTTGTCTGTTTGATAGTTGATCCGTTTGTGTGTTTGTTTATGGAAAAGCATTGTGGGAATGAGTGAAAAAGGCCAAATATCAAGCAATAATTGTTAATGATTCCCCCCATTATGTGGGACTTGCCTTTACTCACATCTATCAGGGGGTTCATACATGCATGTAAGTAGCTGGATTTGGCAGAGTTTCTCATTTGGCAAGTGGTAAGACTATCCCTATATAACCATAGAATAACAATTATGTAAAGGCAAGGACATAGAAAACTGATAATTTGCTTTCAAAATTATATAGTTAGGTGAAGAAAAATATCTAATTGAAATGCAGTTTTCTAATATAAATACAATTTGGTGATAGACCATGGAATAATCACAAATCTTTGTTCTTTTTTAATAACTCTCTTCATCCTTCACCCAGAAATCTTTCCAATTATATGCCACCTGCCTCTCCCCCCCCCCCCCCCCCCCCCCTCTGTTTCGCTCTCAATGGTCTACAAGTCAAAGAAGTTTGATCATCATTCCCAATCAGCATTGTTTCCTCTGAACTCTCTCTCCTCATTTTCTGTCTCTATCTTTATCAATTCTTCACACCAAGTTTTGTTTCTTTTCATTCATTTCTCGACCATTCCTTCACACCGTCTCTCTCTCTCTCTCCCCACAATTCATTCACAATAAACATTCATTTAGCTTTCCCTCCCAAATATGTAATCTGTGATATTTTTAGATCAATAAGTTAGAGTAAATTTGGTTCATAATCCACTTGAATGAAAATAACTTATGTAATGGATGATGATGTTTATTTACTCACCTCCCCCAATTTGTTTTGTTTGTTTGTTTTTTGAGGGGTTGGGGGTTGGGGGGTTGGGAGGCCTTATTTTTCATCTCAAAAAGGTAGATGTGATTTAATACTATCTATTGAGTTTCAGACCTTTATCATAGATATCCACATAAAATAAACAAGTAGATATTACAAAGTATTAGTGAAACATTATGATGTCTTCAATATATTTATTCTCTTTATGTTGCCTGGTCATTCAGCAATAATGCTAATATGACCAAGAAATTTGTATTATTATCAATACATACTAGCTCAGTGGACAAAAAGGCAATTTATGTTACATACACATGTACACTTTGTACAATCTAACTCTATGGAGAAAAAAAAATCCAAGTATGAGTATCCTTCCAATTGAGTATAAAGGAAAGCTGCTATGGAATAATTTAGAATCAACATTACTTTTTTACTTTTAACCATGACAACTTGAACAAACTTCACGCCAAATAAATAGAATCAAACAATTTCATCCTTCAACATACTTGAAACAAGTTGATGATGTTATCCTACTTTAGTTATTGTAGACTGAAGATGGTAGACTGAATTGGGAAATGACTTTGAGAAAAGCAGAATATCACGGACATGGCTTATTCAGAACATTCAATGCGGGTACAAAAATAGTTATCCAACACAGAAATACAAAGACAGTACAGTTTTACAATCATATCAAAATAAACAGACACAAACACAATTTAAAACTATTTACATTCAGAATGTCATTTACAGTGCATACATATTTATAATACATATATACAGATGCTAGCATAATTACAATGGAGTGTATATACACTTAGTTTGCGGCAAGGAACATATTTTTTCTTAGATAATCAAAACATGAATCTCATTTCAAACAAGAAAACACTGTCTTGAAGACTGCATAATATGAAACAAAAACTTCACCTTTTTGGAAAAATAGCTGTACTATTACAGCAAGAATATTTTATACATTTACACAGACATGAAAAGAAGATCAGTTTTAAAAGACCCCAAACTATGAAGCTTCTACAAAGGTTCCTTGTAATACAAAAAGACAGAAAGAAAAGTGTCATCTACTCCATTTCTCCAAATAAATGAACCAGTGTCATTTATATTCTAATTAATGTTTAGTAATTGTAGCAGAAAATACCTTGAATACCGGGTAATTGTAATGCTTTAATTTTGATTAGCACTGATTTGACTGAAATAGCATTTTTACATAAATAGAGAAAATATTATCAATGACATATAAGTTCTTGTTCTTAACATGTACATGTATTGTGTACCATTTTCCCATTAACAAAATGAAGAGCAGATATAAGTACCAAAGAAACAAAACCTGATGCAATTCTTCTTTTTCTTTAATGTTAATGACACTGTTATAGATGACATAAATGTCATGCCTTGCCCCCACCCAAAAAAAAATCAAAATCAAAATCAAACTTCCCACTTGTAGAAACTCAAACAAATTCAAACAATGATTCTATAGCCAATTTTATAAGTGAAATACGCATACAATTAAAGAGAAATTATGAATACCATCTGGACCAGAAACATCTTTCATGACATCATAGTAATACACTCATATGAAAATAGTCCTACTAAAGAATACCAAGCTGTGACAATAACATCAAAACACAATTAAAAGATAAACTATACACAATTAAAATGCGTCACTCTTGTAAATTTCAAATGACAAATAGGATCTCCTCTGACTTTATACAAATAAATTAGTTTGCCTGAATATTTAGCTCAAAGAAATGATATTTTGGGGTGAAAAAACTAACACACAATGAAAACCATCACTACAAATACATAAATTGTACATGTGGCGGGAAAGGGTTATCCCTGTTGGTACCGTAGGCAAAAATGCTTTGATCTTGGGGAATCAAATGGACAAGGAAGGACTCAGACAGCATGTCAATATTCAAGCTTGACCGTAAACATTGCATCTGTTCTGAATCCAACATATACAAGTGTTCCATGGAATATGACATCACAAGATTCCCCAACATATTATCGGCTGCCTGCAAGAAGGCTATAAGAGCTGGTACTGCAACAATAGTAGCCGCCTTCTTGCGGGGAGCAGATGATATGTTCAATGGCATTTAAGCCTTTGGTACAAAAAGGGCTGAACAATTAGCTTTCTCTAAGACATCAACAAAAAGAACAAGTCTGCATCCACCAGAGGAAAGCCTTGGCAATCGAGCCTTGTTAACACAACAAAAGGTTGACTGTACAATGAAAGCAGATTCAGATTGCATATTCTGATGCATAGATGCTTTATCCAATATGTAAAGAACGCTACATAAGAGTTCTCAGTGCATCATACATGTGAAAACACTTTAAAGTGAAGCAAAATTTTAGTATATTTTTCAAAATTGTCCCCCGAAGTCTACTACAGGGGTCAGATAAGCCTGTGATTTTACATGAGAACAAGTCCCTCTTATCATCTCGTCTTCACAATACTTGTTTTATGCCATCCACTGGAGAGTAATATGAAAGTCATAAAAGATTGACAGCAAGAATTATGCAAACAGACTTTGACTGCTGGCTGAGTAATGGCAACAGAGTATATCTGGGCATTTGCCCATTTCTTTTAGTTTCCACCTTCATTAGTGCATTTATAAGTAATGGCATTTGCTGTTATATTCCTACCATGTCACTACAAGCCAAACAATGACAGCCAAGCTGCATCCTGTTTTTTCTTTTCATTTATTTCCTGTTTTTGTAGTTGATTTCACTGACACAACAGAGCTTCTTGCTTGGCCCTGTAGTGAAATATCCATACACAGCAACAACAAATTCAAAATGACTTCCACACCAAATAAGGTGAAGATAATACCATTGTCGGATAAGTTGACAACTGATGGGATATATGGAGAGTTAGGCTTGACTGATGGAAATTGCAATGTTTAGTATTTCTAAGCATAGAGGCCGAGACATCCCTGATTGCATCATTAACTATGATAAGAGCAATATATACAATTTAAAACCCTTACATATTTCCCTAAATGGACAGGCTTCACTTTGAGTGAAAATTCTTTCGTGCTGGATATGCATTACTAGTTCCCCTATTGTAGAACGTGTGTTGTCTGTTCGAGTCCTGGCTACCGTAAGGAGATTTCCGTCCATTAGTAGGAAACTTGTTCTGGACACCAAAGTGATTGCTGATCTGGTTTTGGTTCTGATGGTACGGTACAGGAGGGTAGCCAGTACGTTGCTGTGGCTGAGGGAACCCTTGAGCATTGGCATTCTCTGTTGTCTGGTTGCTGTATTGGTAGTTGAAGTTGGTGTGTTTCTGTGGTGGGGGCACTGGTGGTGGTACTGGTCTTGCGGGTTGCTGCTGTTGTTGTTGTGGTTGGGTGATAGCTGCTTGGGGTTGTTGTTGTTGTGGTGGTGGTGGTGGTTGTGGAGCTTGTGGTTGTGTTGGATGCTGGTGGTAGGTAGCCGGTGCAAACTGAGGCTGAGGTTGCTGCTGCGATGGCTGCTGACCATACGGCATTGGATATTGGGGATTCTGGTTTCGATGAGCAATACCATACTGGGCCTGTGGAATAGTAAGAAATCATTTCTACTTTTAATAAGAGGCTTATACCCAAAAGAGCCTTTATTTCAGCAGCATGAAATAAAAGTTCATAGGATGAGAGGAAAGTCAAATTGAATTACAGAGGCAGCCTTCAGCAACATGGCTGCATTAATGTAAAAGAAACTGAATACAGTATTTATACCAGTGAACCATGTATTTCATTGTAAAATACTATTGGTTAAAAAAAGATGAACATTTTATTTGCGTGCACTATCATCATTATTTACCCTGCACTCTCCAATAATTTAAGTTGTTATCAAACAAAAGGATCAATAGCATCATAACATCACAAACGACCAAATGTATGGCCAGAATAAAAATGTCACTACTTACGGGAACAATAGCATTGCCAGACACGTTCTTGAGAGGGGAGTTTGTTGCCACTGGACCAGGGACACATCCTCCAGGGGCACTGTTCTGTCTCAGGGTTACTGCAGGACCATTCTCTACTGTATCATCAAACCAAACCAGCAAGAAAAATTGAATCTTCAGTACAAACTTCACAGTACAAAAACTTGAAATCAACTTTACCCATCACAACTGCATGGCAAGTACAGTACAATTAAGTGAGGTACGTTAGATAATTAGATATTTTACCCAGACATGAATCAATCAAGCATGATTTTTTACATCAGGAAGAAAATGCTTCACCTCGACCCAATAGATTGGTATCACTACTTAATAATAACCAAAGAGTCAATTTGGTTTATGAACACTTAGCGTATTAACACGATGAGCAATCACCAAGTCTAAAAAGGGAAAAGAATGTAAGAAACCGCTTACAGGACGAAAATCATTTCCTCCTTTGAAAAAGCAGATTTCATGAAATTAATTTTCCAAAGCTTTGGCCCTGATATTACATAGTAGATGAAATGCCAGGAATTTGACGCCTTGGGAACAACAGCAATTAATGAAGAACCAAATGTACAACTAGTGTACACCTCATGTATATGAGTTCATGTATATGAGTTCATGTCGTACGAGTATTTAACATTACAAAGCAGACTCAAGAAACTCACGTGGCCTTGCATCTCTGGAGACGGCTCCTTTTGGAGGTGGAGGAGGGGGCACAGTGGTGCCAGTGCACAGCTTCTTGCCTGGTGGAGGAGGGGGAGGTTCAGGGGACAGAGGTCTCTTGAGGCTACCAGCTGCATCACCTCTACCGTCTTGGTAGTTCCTCCTGGAGTATCTTGTTTCACCTGGTACACTATCGGACCTTCGAATACTCCTGTATGATCAATGGATGATGTAGTAGGTGTTAGCTGATATGCATGTACATTGGGAATGTTCAGTACAAGAAAAAGAATTAGTTTCTGATATTTGGATCCATATCTAGAAGTATGCAGTATGTCTGAAGGAAACGGCATAAATTACTGTGCTATGTATTAATTTATTTACTGAATTTACTCCCTTGTGAATAATAAACTCTTGACCTTTCATCATTATAGAATAATCAATAAATAAGATCTTCATAATATAGACCCACATGAAAAATGTCTATTCCTTTTCCAAGAGCACACTGAAGTGATGGATTGGTCACATTTCTATAATATACACCAGGAACTTCTCTCATATAACAATGACTTACTTGTCCTTGACATCTCCATTGACATGTGATTCCTCCATCAGCAGAGAAGTAATGGAGTTGATGACCTGTTGGGCCTCACTGGTTAGCGTTAACGTGGGTGTCTGACCATCTTTGGTCTTAGTACTGAATATGGCAAACCCAGATGGTTTTGAGCCTGGTTTCCCAGCCTTTCCGTTGCTTCCACTCTCTCCTTTCATGGGAGAGGAGGTGACCTTTGCCCCGGTCTTGAGTGAGGGGTTTGTCGTTGATGGGCTGGAAGTCGAAGTTTTGGTAGGAGCCTTGGATGACTTCTTGCCAGGTTCATCCTTGAGAGGGTCTACAGGAGGGATATCCGGTAGAGGGATGTTGGGGAGGGTGATTGGGGGTAACTTTCCAGAGCTTGTGGTAGAGGTTGGTACAAGACTTGCCGTGAGAGAGGTGCTGGATGTGGTTGCCGTGGTACTGGTGGAGGAGGAGGAAGAAGATGCTGGTTTCACAGATGAGCCTCTACGCTTTCTGTACTCCAGTAAAGATACCTTTGAAGAAAAGAAGAAAAAAAAAAATGTTCCGTATGAGATTGTAATGCTTCAGGAAATTGGCCGATAAACAGCTGCATGGATAAACATATGGACAAACATGTACACCACCACCACCAAAAAATCAACATTATTGAAAAGATCATATGTAAGGTGATAAAATAATTGTTAGGGAATTGCTCACAGGATGGAAATGATTTCCTCCTGCCAAAAAGCAGTATTTCCCAAATACTTAATTTTCCAAAGCTTTGGCCCTGATATAACATAGGCAATGAAATGTCAGGAATTTGACGGCTTTGGATTTATAACTCTTAAAATATACCTCCATACAAGATAAAAAACCCGCCCTATTTTTTACCATTAATACCATTACAGATTTTGTAGCTCTTTTGTTAATATAAGAAGCCATTTACCTTCTTCTTGATTGGTGTAGACTGTGCAGAGTTTGGTGCACTTTCTTCAGAACTTGCTGTGCCACTAGTTGCACTACTTGTTACACTACTTGTAGTTAGTGAAGTCTGAACCTCTGTTGACTCCTGATTACCCTCCGAAGCAGCAGATAGAGAGTTTCCTAGATTCCTGACAGCTGACAGCGGAGGAGTCCCTGGTTTCACAATACCTTGAGCAGGTGCACTAGGGAGAGGAAGTCCCGGAGATGGACTTGGTGATGGAGTTGTCCCTGGCTCTATGTTCCTGGGTGGTACTCCTTGTCCATTGATATTAGGTCTTAAACCTGGTCCCCATGAGGCAGATAACCTATCAGGTGATCCCTGCGCAGGTAATGGACTCGATGAAGCTCCAACACTACTAGGTGTAACAGTATCTCTGTGCAAAAGAATTTGTTGTGGATTTGGTCCATGAGTCTCATCTTTGGGACTGATGAATATCTGTGGTGATGCAAAGCTTTGCCGAGGCCAAGAGTTAGCCATGGAAAGCCCAGCATCGCGCTGCTCATTAGGATCCGTGTTCTGTCTAAGAAGACGCTTTTTGGGCGAGAAAGGAGTGTACAGGCTGCTAGATGAAACACCGCTATCATCAGCAAAGGAAGTAGTCAAGGTGAGAGGTCCAGATTCATTTATACGTCCCTGCATGGCTCCTGGGCCAGAAACATGCCGTGTTCTGAAACTATTTACATATAGAGAGTTAAGATCACTCTTGGTCACATTAGTCAAGAATCTATTCTTTAGATCTTTGGATTTGTCCACTAAATCATCATTTTTGCTCTCATCTAAGAGTTCAGGATTTTTCATTTCATGTGATTCTATGGAACCTGCAGAGCACTCTTGTTCTGTCGTCGGAACTTTCGCTGAAGTGTCAACAGCACTTTCGATTGTTATATTGGTCTCCAAAATTGTGTCTACCACTGGAGACTTAGTTCTTCCATCTACTTCCATGTTCACACTTCCTTCTACTTCATCCTTTACTTTCTCTTCCTTTTCAACCAACTTCATCTCCTCTTCACTTCCTTTCGATTCTTTGCTATCATCCTGTTCCTTCACTGATTCTTCCTTGACAAGATTATTGTTGTCTACAGCCAACACAGTGGCACTTGTGTCTTTGGCATCATCAACAGGACATTCTGTAGCCTTAGCCTCAAGGTCAGGTGATGCCTCTTTGTTGGCCACGTGACATGTAGGTACTTCCGCTGAAAAATCTCGTAACCTCTCCTCTAGACCAGCTTTGATGGTGATGGGCGACTTCTCTATCTCAGCGGGTGTGGTGACAGAGAGCCCGCTGTCAATGGATGAGTTCTTCCTCACATCCTGATGATTAAAAATAAGAGAAATTATTTAGCATATGAGGAACAGTTGGTGTAATGCCTAAGATAACTTGGATTTTATAATGGAATTCATGTTACATTATGATCAAACATAGATTTTGCTAATAAAATACTTGAATGCTAATGAATGTATTAATACATGTTAAATGACAAATCAAATCAAAGATTGTAGATACTTTTGTGATTCAGCATAATTACAGGCAAAAAGTAAAACAATTGCAATGACTTGTTAAACATAATGTGCGTTGTAACAGGATAACACATTTCGATGAATAGCAATCAAAATAAAAACACACGACTGCACATAAATTATTCCATTTATCCAAAAGGTGTGGTTTAGGATTCTCTATTCAACTTTAAAGTGTTAGCCAAAATTGAAAAGATCACTTAAATGCAATATTTGAAATCATACGTACATGAAGAAGGAAACTATTGTTAAAAGGAATACATATGCCTTTCCCTTCCAATACAAATTGTGCATTTTAAGATAAATTGCATGTTCTTGAGGGACTATGAGTTACCATTTTCCCAATAAAGACATTTTGTTAGACATGTTCTAAATTCCTAATTAATGCAAAGAAAGTGGGATGTAAACAAACAAGATTAATTACAAAAGGCTGAACAGACTACCCTGAAACCAAAGTAATAGGTTTTGCTAGAAAATGCTAAATTGTTGAATATGGCATACAGTTCAATATCTTTTAGGTTCAATGATGATAAAATTAAAGAAAGGTATTTAGTGTGCAGTGACTGGAATCTACAAATGGAAGTGGGCTGATTACAGGAAAGCTGAAAAAGACCTTTGTCATGTACACAAAGCAAAGAAATGGAAATAATAAAATATTTGTAAGGGATGTGCTCAATCAACATTGAAAGCAGCAACAGACCCAGAAGAACAATACATGGTGGTGTGAGCATGGGGTTAAAATGGGATGATGACCATGACATAGAAACATTGAGATAGCTGACCTTCCTGGCTGGCAGAGGGAATGTAAGAGTAAACTGACTCTTCATCCTTTCAGAACATGTCACAAACAAGGAGTCCTGAGAGAAACACAAGTCAGGTTGTCACTACTATGCCATCACACTATGGCCAATCAGAAACACTCACAACGTAGTAATCGTTTTGTGTATCTTGGCTCCCTCAGTGCCACAATAATACTAAACGGTGATCCAGATATGTCCCATGTGCATACAGCAATAAGATAATACCCTGATCTTCTATCACCATAACAGAGGGATAGTACAAGATCTAGCAGACCAAAGAATTATTGTTCATATTTTACTTTTATAGTCATTTGAATATTCTGCCAAAGTGAGCAGATCACAAAAGCAGAACTTTTGCAGTTCCAATGATTACAATGGGTCTTTCTCTTAGGATGTACATGAGTGGGACATATTTGCTAGTATGCTTCTAGCAATGCCTTCATATTGCCATGATGCCATATTTTTGCCAGAACTTCTATAAAACAGAAGAGTGAAGGATTAACTAATGTGCTTATAAAGTGGTGCTCTAATGTGTCCTGCATGTGCTAGTTAGCTCAAACTCTACATCTTCTGTTCACTATACCTGAACAATTTTAAGTACTCTTCCCCAAGATATTCACTTTTTTCAATAGCTTTCAATAAGAATGAAAAGAGCATTTCTACTATAGTGGGTGCCAATTCTTATCCATTATTAATGGCACAGGAAGAAAGAAAGAGTGAAGAAAGAAATATCTAAGACAAGCAAAAGCAAAAGTGGTGCTCAAAATGAAGAAATACCCTCAAATTCTCCCCTTCCCTTTCCCATAATGAAAGACTTGCTTTCCAGCAAAATGTCCAAGAATATACTAGGATACATACCTCTTCTTGTACAGGTTCAAGTTCTGCCTTTGCTTGAATGAGAATAGGGGGCTCTTCAGACGGAGGGGCATCCTGATTCACAGGAGTAGAAATAGCTGGTGCTGGTAAGGAGTCATGGGCAGTCCTTGGCTCATGCTTAGGAGATGATCCTCCAAATGAACCTTCTTCTGCCAAGGAATGCCGTAGCATGCGCTTCTTCAATGGAGTCATCAGATCTGCAATAGCATAGGAAATGAGATGATTAAGGTTGCATATTTTGTTTTTGCATTTTGTTCATTACATGTGGAGCTCTTTACATATTGTGAAGAACTTTAAATGCAACGTAAAGGAAATGAATGAAATACTATATGGATTGGATAAGATTGCACTGATATAATCACAGGTAAAAGAATATAATTGCAAATGTAAATGATACATGAATGCAATACTTCTTAGCTACATATGCAAAAGCAAAATGAATTGGACTAATTTAAAAGTTAATTTGGGTTAGATTGGTTTGATTTTCTATAGTAAATTCAGTATTGTTTGTAAAGTATTTGTGAATGATAAATCAAAATCTAGGTTTTATGAGTTCATTCAAAATTTTGAGACAAGACAATAGATAGGATGACAGCTCCAATATACATTGTTTATGAGAACATTGATTGAAAACCACAACAAAATATCAATTTTAAAATTCAAATTTCAGTTTTCCTGCATATACGGTACAAAAAGACACATCAACCTTCAGCAAAATTTGACTGACATAAATTACAATTGTAAAATGACCTTATAATACTTACCACTCGAAGCACTCGTATTCGGAGAGAGGGCCGGACTTGCGATGGGACTGATTGTACCATTACACGTGGCGGCTGGTTCTTGGTTGCTGTTTCCTTCACTCATGGCTTGCCGTAACCATCGCTGGAAATCAAAGTTAAACAAAAGTTGTTCAATTCATTTATTTCAACTTTAAAATAAAATTAAAAAACAAACAGCTAAATAGCCGACATAGAAACATGATCATAAGCCAAATGAATAACGGGGGGGGGGGGGGGGGATTTTGAAAACGGTGTGGCTTAAAAGGTATGAATTCTAACACAGAGGTTAGGTTTATACCTGTAGTTCATTCTATGATAAACGATGATATGCAGACAATGGCAGTCAATTTCCTACACTATCTGAATTTCTATCAACTATGGACAAACGCTATACAAAGCCCCAACTAAGCCTAACCTATACCCCAATTACAACTAGGGCTGGGAATTTGGGGTAGCTTTTTAATTCAGGTACTTGCCCAAATTTGAATGGGTACCCAAAAATGATACAACAAAAAACATCTGCTAGATCTTCTACTCTTGTTAGATGTAAATGTCTGCAATACAACACATTCAAATTCAATCAAGACCTGCATGAATAAATATAGTATTACAGAAAAATCGATTTGACCGATAATAATAGGGGTTACAACAGCTATCACAGATGTTACAGAGAGTTTTGACCCCTCCCCCATGCAACTTGTGATCACATGAACACAATCTTTGAGATGTGAGTATGGTTACCTTTTTTGCAGAACCTGCAAGTCCACCACTTGACTCGAGAGGGTTATTCCTGGTCTCTTTCACCAGAGCTGACATGGAACCAGATCGGTGTAGCAGAGGAGTGTTTGGCGATGAGAGATTGCTAGAGTAGGATAGGTCTAACTGATCTGTCTTGATGGTGAGAGGTTTACCAGCCAGGGATTCAAAAGCTTTCTCATTCAGCCATTCATTCATGAAGAACTGTACATAAAAAGGAGAAGACAAAGCGTGTTACTCATTAAATGTTGACACTATTTTACTATACTTGCTATTTAGCAGTAGGATACATTTCTACAAGCTTACTGGTTGTATGTAAATTACACACTCCTTCTTGTTTACAAATGTAAGCCAAAAGATTACTCCTAGTTGATTTCTTGTAGATTCTTTTTGCCTGTAATCTACACTGTGTAGATTTCACAGCAGTATTTCCTGGGTAACATACAACCGGTCAATCAAAGAAACCTGATGTGCCCACAACCTACTTTCTCTGAATGAATGAATATGTGCATGATAGTAAGTCAGCAACCTCATCTGTATTTAAATTTAGAAATGAATAACCAATTCCTATTATGAGTCCTTCACTTTAACATTTTATGGGCATAAAATTATATCATTTATACAGAAACACAAACATTATGAGGTGATATCCAAATTCAGCCTGTGTTATGGATACAAACCTTCTTTGTCTTGGGAAATCTAAACCTCTTGCTACTTGATGAACCCGGTGAGGCCAGCGGAGATTCTCCTTTATCCTGGTGATTGATGCTGGTTGTGATAGAGAGAGGTGTTGATGGATAGTTACTCTTCTCTGTCCAATTCATCATCATAGGAGGGGCTTGATTTGAATCGTCCTCAGCAGACGAGACCTCAACGCTAGCCGAGGCTGATGCTGATAAAGTGATACTGTTAGACCGGTGTCTTCTTCGACTGCTGTAGGTACAGAACATAATGGGGGAGGTCGAGTTCAGAACTTTAAATAAGGCAATTCAGCATGTGAAGTTAAATAGAGTAGGCAAGGGAGAGAGGGGGAGGGTAAAGAGAAAGATAGAGAGAGAGAAAATAAGAGGAAGGGAGAGAAAAACAGACCGAAAGACACAAAGAGAAAGACTGAATGCAAGATAGCACATTATCACAGGCTTGCTTCGTATATCCTTCCTGCGGTACTTTTGTTTGTCATAGCAATAAAAAAAATTAAAAAATCTGATATCTGTAAATTAGTGAATGAACATTCCTTCACATGGTTGAATCGCAGCAACAATTAATTAAAACCTGAAAATGTCAACTACTTTTTTTTACATTTTCAAGAAAATCAATTATCTTCATATGAGATAAATATGGAATATGTAGGTCTTTTCATCAACTTGGCCTCTTATTCAAATTTGGAAATACATAAGTGGCACTAAATGTTGATGATCATCTCTGATTTTGCCAATTTTGAATATCATGTTTGTTTTATTGATCATCTCACTGCCCATATCATTGACTCACCTCATGGTACTTCTTCTCCTCCTTCTTGTTGGTTTTCTGGTTGGAAGAGGAGTTGTTATCGGTGCTACAGTATTGCTTGATGATTCATCTTTGGTTGTTGCATCGCTGGACTGAAATAGAAATAAATCAGAGACGATAAAATCTCAATCACATTAATATGTCAAATAAGTGGGGGGAAAAACAATCTGAGAAATCCTTACTTTCAATTTGTATTCTCACATTATATGAAGTACATACAAATTCTTATTTCATTACTTTCATTATCACTCTATGTGATTAGTTGAAATTGACTTACAAAACATACCTTGGATTGCTCATCTTTTCCGGAGTCGCTCTTTGTGACTTCACTCATCTCCCTTTTGCCTGATAATGAACTCTGCTGTAGCTGATCCGATTTGTTGCTGGTCTGATCTTTATCTTCCTGTCCTGCAGTATCGTCATCTTCTGGTTTTGAGTGTGCTATCCTCTCAAGAGCTTGCTGTCTTCTCTCCTGTGCCTTCTCCATCTTTGCAAACGCTTTCATGATGGCTTCCATCTTACGTTCTTCCCTGGTCATCTTCGACCTGGACTTAGCAGAGTCCTCTTTAGGTTCGCTACTCTCTGTATTGACGTCCTCCCCCGTGCCAGGATCTTGAGGTGGTGGAGGGGGGTCTACAGCCTCCACATCCACCTTGTCTTTGTGTTCATTGTCTGATGAAGGATCAGCAGCAACAACCTCTTTGGTTGGTTTCTCAGTTGAGTTCCTGTTTGACCTACTCTTGTGATGGGATATGTTGACAGTTGTGGGGGGCTTTTCTTCTGGACCTACTTTCAGTACATCCTTGTGCTCAATGGTTTCTTCAATTTGCTTCTGAAAAGGAAAAAATAAAAACAATATTTTATTTTATATTTTCTATTTATTTCCAATTCATTTTATTTATTTATTCTAATTCATTTATTTTTTGGCGGTGCTGATATTAAAACTACATTAACACATAAGAGCATGAATGTGAAACTTTGAAATATCCAAAAATTATTGAAAGCTCTATTCCCATCAGCATACAATATAGTATACTTTGTATCTACTTTCCTTTCTATTCCCTTTTCCTTCATAATGTATCAAAATTAATCACCAAAATAGATGGCAGGAATACAAGTGTCTTTTGTTTCATCATAAATATTATTATTCCATTGCAATGATGAAACTCAGAAGAGCAAAGTGAAATGGCCAATTACCTCAGGACCATTTGCCGCCGGCAGTGAGACAAGAAGAGGGGATACAGTTCTATTTGAACTAGGTTCTGCTGTTTCTGCAACATTGGTGACAGGTTTCTTCTGATTCCTTGCCTCCAATGATCGGCGCTTCCTCCAGTATCGCTTGACAGGACAGTTCTTCTTAGAGCAAGCACATTTCACAGGATGGGTACTGAAAGAGAGAGTATCAGGTTATTCAATGTTAATTCAGTGCTGATCTGTTCAATTCTATTTATAACTCCTCTTAGATTTCAACTAGAATTGAATAATTATCAAATGATTCATTGAGAAATTCTGAGGAATCACATTTCACTAAAAAAGCATAAAATACAACATGGCAGTGCTTTTCAATTTCTTTTTGGAATTAAACAATAATTGTAATTACAAACATTGGTTGAAGTACAAACAATAGAACCATATTTTACCCCTATGACAATAAGCATGTTGAACAAAGAGTTACACTGAAACAAAGCTCCAAGAATTAAAGATAACCTGACTTTCAACTCATCACAATCCCATATTTAAAATTTGTGCTTTAAATTTTAAAGTTGTAGTGAAATCTAAAACGTTACATGAAAAACCCTGTCCTTGTAACTTTCAAAAGTTTATAAGTTTCCATAGTTTAAATTGTGTCATCTTGTATCACTTTCTTGAGAACAATGGTCTCATTTTATATTTGATGAAGCACTTCTTACCAGTCTTTGTAGCTGTAATCGAAAGCTACAGTCACTTCGCTTCCCTTGGTGATCTCAACCAGTGAGAAGAGGTAGAGCCTCAGAAGACCATCAATAGCTACATGTCGAACCTATACAGACAGAGGAAAGAAATCCACTCTTTACAGGCTTCGGTTTGCTAATGGAACAAACATTGGATTGCCACAGTCAACCTTTGTAACTCAAACATAGTATGTACATATATACCACATAATCAAACAATGTGGCTCTCTGGGTTTTTTATCCATGGCGCTAAGACTTTAAAAAAAATCAAGGGCCATTCAATATATATTTTTGTATAGCCAAAAAAAATCATGTTGGGATGATGTAATATGTCGCTGTACATATCATGCTTGCACATTTATGTGATGCAAGAGGTCATTGAAATTGCCCTTCGGTTGATTTCTCGTAAGTGTTTTTAATCATGTTTTGAACTCTTTTAATTTATCATGAAGATTAAAATATGTGATTTAAAGGAAACACGAAACCATGCTAATGAATTTGAATTTATAGTGCAAGTCTCTTGAGCTAGATCATAAGCAAACCTGAAGGCGGAAAAAAAAGGTTATTAATCTTTTTTTCTTCTCCATTTTTAAAATTTGTAATGTATCACTGCATTCAAAAGCTAAATAACTTTGATCCTAGTCAAAATATTATGTTAACAGCAGCTAGAAGCAATAGAAAAAACACATTGAATGATAACAAACTTTCTTTCAATTCTTACCTCAGCATTTGGAGAGCATGACTTCCTCACATATCGTGCAATATTCCCATATTTCCTTGCATCAACACAGAGCTCGATGTTGCTGAACTTTGTGTACATCAGTACATGCAGGTAGGGTCTGAGTAAGAAATGCAGACATTAAATACATGTTAAAGTTAATTGTTACATAATGACTGTAATCAAGACAATAACTTTTGTTTCTGAATGATCAACATAGAAGAACACACATGTAGTGTGAATACAACAATCCAAGAGGAACAGTCATTGCAGTGCCATAAGTGGAAGGGAGAGAAATATGATCTTAATTGTTACTGGCCTTTATACATGGAAAATTGTTGTAATATCTCAAAGAGAAAACATTAATTGAAATGAAAAGTAATAGCACAAGTTACAGACAGAAATAAAGAAGAAAAAAAGATGAAAGAAAGAAGAACTCTGTCCTGAATAGATTTCTAGTTTTACAGATTTAGAATTAGATAGGCGGTACTTTTGTACAATGAAATTAAATCAATCTAAGCAGAAACAACCAACCCGTAACCACAATGGGAAAACCCCAGAAAGTCAATAGTGACAGACAAGGAAATGTTACAATTTGTCAGAAATATGATATAAATTTATGGTTGAAATCAACTTTCATACTGAATGTTACCACCTGCTTTGTATTTATCTAGTTGCAATGCAATTTCCCCCAATTATCTCAGCATGTTTTGATAAATACACACAGGCACTCAAGACAAACATGATTGGATGCATTTAGCTAATTTCAGGATATTTACATAGGTACATCCAGATCAAATAATTGTGGCAGTTGAACAAACAATATCTTTCGCAGTTTCATATACAGAGGTGAAACAGAAACTAGCCCTGCTCCACATACAAACATGTATATGGCTAACTACCATGCATACACATACACACACAGAGTTATAATCTTGTACACATGCTGTACCAGAGGCACAATATCCCTGATCCATGGCACGATGAGTCTGCTACACATCACTTCGGAATTCATATTTTGCCCGCCAGCCAAGGCCCCGTTATTTCCTTCTCTCCTAATTAACATATCCTACATATCCTGTTTGTTGTATTCTTTTTCTCAGTATAGCACACCTCAGTCATTAATTATCCATGATGTTTATATATACCGTATTGTACATCTATGGTTTATAATAAGTGATGATATTCATATTTTTGAGGTATAAAAGGATGATTTACTTCCTCATGTACAATAACCTTTGACATATATAAGAGGCATGTAATGGAGTTTGGATTCATCCTGAATACACAAGACAGTTTTGAAGAAAAAAGAAAAGTGGATGGAAAAGTATTGGAAATGGACTCTGCAAAGTGCTAGGTATGAGAAAGTAAGAAATGGAACTGACAGATTTAGAAATCAAATTATACTACCTGAAAAAAGCATACAAAGAAACCCCCAAAACCACACACATCTTTCTTAAAATACCTTCACTTAAATGCAATAAGAGGAAAATTTAATTCATCTGCTAAAATAAATCCATCCTAAAATAAATACAACATAGATGTATTTTCATCGTTTACTTTTCATATATTCCTTTAACATGACATGGCACAAAATGCAATGCATAAAACAAGACAAGATGTAATCTAATCCACCTTCTACCCGACATGAAATCTGTATGGAGAAATTGCCATGTCTGTATTATACCATGGCAAAAGCTTCTGTAATACAAATAGTTTTGAATCTCATTGGTTGAAGATTGTTATATTAATTTGTCTTTTCAAGAAAGGAAGAAAAGCATGAGCTGGCAACTAAGTTATGTCCTTTATCTAACACCTACATGTGTGTGTATCCTTCCAATGCTACACTTTGGGACATGGTATAATCTGAAACAGGTTTTTTTTTTATTTCAAACATCATCAATGCCACATAGTTTAAAGTCAGGGGCCGAATTCAGGATTTTACCTGTACTAAGTCACATAATAACTATGCTGATGATATCAAGGACTGACATATTCATCAAAATGTCATTAAGGTTTTCAGAAATCGTGATGCTGACAAGAATGCAAATTACACAGAAAGTTGTTCATCAATCAACTTTGAAGAAATGTTTTTAGAAATGCGGTAAATACAACTGCTTCTATAAAAATTCAAATTTCATACATCACACAATAATAAGAAGCAAGGAAATATTCATGTCAATAAAACATGGATTTCACACTTGAGAGATCACCCTTACAAACAGTCTAATCTTACTTTGTCAAATTTCAGGATTTGCCGAACATTTGAGGCTCATGGAATGGAATATATCTGTAAAAATATGCACTCTGCTTGACAGTCACACTCAAGACTACGCAAATACTTCATAAAGAAATAATTCATGAGGACTCACTTTTTGGTCCATCCATTGGCAGGAACAAACTGATCCCTAAGCATGAGCATACCACGGTACTCCACGATGGGCTGATTAGGAGCCAGCTCCTCGGTAGCTACCAACCCACGTGCTGTCCTTCCAGCAGCACCTAGCTTGATCTTCTGGGGTGAGAGATCATCCATAATGCAACCCAGGCTTGGCATCGTCCACATTGCATTCTGGCGTTGGTCAGAGAGGTACTGGTTCAATTCCAGGCTGTACTGATTCTCTGTCGCTTCTACAAAGTGGTCTGAATTTTCCAATCTATATAATAACACACATGAAAAATAAAGTGAAATATGAAATAAACAACATGACATTAAAAATAATAGCATCTGCAAGACTAGTCACTGTTTTGTGGAGGACTTTGTATGTATAACAATGAGGTATCTGAATGTATTGAAAATTAACAATCTTTCTACAGCTGTCCTTGCAATGTAATACAGCCGCTAGAAAACAATAACAGTACTTCATTAGAATCTAGCCCTTAGCCAGCAGCTAAGTGAGAGTCAATCTTGTTAGCCATACTGTGGCTATTCAGTGCAGAAGAGGACCATTATTCAGAGGAAATGCTTTGATGCGGGCTTAGAGAGCACTTCAAAGATCAACCTATTATAACTGTCTGATGACAAATATCCTGCTTCACACAGGGGGGTTTCCTCAAAATGATGCTCAACTCTGATCTTTGATATAATAAGCTTAGTCCTAAGAGGAATACAGTAGATCATGCACAATCATGATAGCAAGCAGGAAATCATTCCCATTCTTATAAGGTACATTTAAAAATAGTTTTAATCCTTCAGTTTTGTTTACTTTGCTCACATTAACATGTATACTCTTTATATTCACATGTTCATTTCATATACATGGATTGTATATTAAAGCTGTTGCTCTCACTTTAATATTACTATCAATTTACTCATGAAAATTCAAAAGATTGACTATCAGAAAAATCCATAAAATGCTGCCCTTCCTCAACTGACTATTTTATCACGTTATCAAACTGAATGCCTAGACCGTTATGTCATTTATTGTGCCAAACGGGAACTATTAAGGAAGCCATGAAGTACTTATAAAAGTGCATGGGCGCCCAATAAGTTCCCTTACACTGTTACTACTGTTACAGAAAATTCTAAAAGTACACATATTATAAATACATATTAACTGATAGCACAATTGAAAATACTGTTAATTAGAACAAACTTAGAATAAGGAAATGTATATGTTGGGAAATAAACTTACATTTGCTCTCCATGGAGAAGCAAATCCCCAATTCCTGGCTCTGGCCTTCCTCGATTCTTCCTGTGTTTTCTCTGTGAAGACAAAGTCAAATCAAACTGCTGGTTTGCAGTCCACAGTGCAGAGAGGTGATTAGGATTTTGGCCACATGCATAAGGGTACATGAATGATATGAAAAACAAATACAAAATAAGAGACAAGGACAAATGAGAGACATACAGCAGACAGGTGTTTGGAAAACAAAGGTGATTTTTTTATATTTTTAAACACAGGCCCTGATCTATAATGGAATGACAGGAAACAAACGTGTTAATATCCCAGATCATCTGTTTTCCTTGGATTCAACACAAACAATATGAATATATCTCATTATAACTGGAAAATTCAATAATTGCATAAATCACTTAAACATGCTTAAGAATCTTTCAGATGGTTCTGTCAGTACTGGCAGCACCCTCCACCACACTACAAGTTTGATTTTCTTCCATCAACTGACAATCTCTTGCACACCCTATCAAAACAAAATCATGAAGATAAAAATGAAAACATTAAAAATTGTTCTTTATCTCCCTATTACATCACATACAAAGTCCAGATTTTTCTTGTGGGGATTTTTGTGCGAAACAGGAACTACTATAAACAAATACAAGAATTTACATATAAAACCATACCTTCTTCTTTTTCTTTTTCTTGTGGTGTTTTTCTTGTCTCTGATCTTTCTCCTCTTCCTTCACCTTTTCCTTGCCCTTTTCCTTTTCTTTCTTTTTCTTTTTCTTCTTCATTTTGTTCTTTCCCTTTGTTGAGGTGAGTGTTAGACTGGTTGGGGTGTTGGGGATGGACGAGTATCTTGCCCTCTTGCCCTTCCTTTTGCTGTCATCATCACTGCTGTCTAATCGTTCAACTGCGCATCAAAAATATAGGTTGCATGCTATTGATAATAGGACTAACAGTGGATCTACAAGACCTGTATTCAAACTTCCTAGACAAACTAGTAGTATTTTCACATTTAATGTTCGTGATAAAATGAAGTGGTTGCCTTAAAAACGAGATTACAAATAAATAAATGTCTGTCTATAAAATAATGCCTCTGGCTACTTTGTAGCGGAGGCATAAAAACATAGGCATTGAAACTTAAACAGGCAGATCTGTGTATACTACACACACACAACAACAGCCACTATCCAAAGCATAGTTTTGAACTGTACCGTTATCACCATGTGTACATCCAACATATTACAGCACTGGCATATTTGTTCTTCTGTCAAAGATCATCATTATTAAATCAATAATTAAATGAATAATTGAGCACCTCATCGGAAAGAAAATGCTCCCGAATCATCAATAACTTTAGTATGAATTACAAACTTGCTGCCTCCATAAAACATCACGCATATCATACATGCAAAAAGTAAATTATCTCAGACACTCACGAATGTGTTTGCGCTTGATGGTCTGCAATTCAAGGGCCTTTTGTTGATCCACCATCCTTGGTTCACATCTCTCACAGAAGTACACATCTGGAATGTTATTCCTGTCTAGTCCCATACACTCAACATGCTGCCAGACTGTGCATTTATCACAGCAGATCATGTAGCCATCATCGTGGTCAAAGGTACTGAAAGAGGAAATGGGTGGCAACACACTTTAAGCATAGAGAAAATGAAAGTAAGGGAAGCTGCAGTGCATTAAGTAGTGTTTCCTGTTCAAAACAAAACATAAAAAACAGCAGCCTGCAATACGGAAGGGAAACATGGACATGGTTTGACCAGGGGTAATAAACAAAGTCATTTATCTTTTCAACATATTGTTAGAAGAACTTTGTTGATCAGAATGTGTGTAGAGTTGCAATGCCATTTTGTTAGTGTGGATAACATGTAAATAATTGAATTTCATATTAGTCTTGCTCTTTATTATCCATACTATTGGATATGTGAAATCAATGAATTTAATTAGAGCTGCTCTAATTAAAAGTTTAAAATGTTTTACAAAAGTGGTGTTGATGCCTTGTGTTTGATAGCATGTAATTTCTGTTTACACTTAGTCATCGACAGATCTTTCAAAATGAAACAAAGTGTAAAAACCCCTTTATAAATGCCCCACATGTTCCTTTTTTCAATATATTCTGAAAAGATCATGCAAATAAAACACTGATAAACATAATAAAATGGTTCCTCTTCCCAACCATACAAAATGATTTTATTTGTAATTATACATCTAGAACAAACACACCATCATTTATATTCAAAAGGGGGAAAAGGGGGAAATGAAACCATGTCACCAGCTTACCAGATGCATCTTGTGTCTCCTTCATTATTCTGGGCCTCAGCATTGTCTTCTGGAGGGGTGAAGGAGGGGTTAGCATTTTCATAGATGGTAGCGAGAGGGAGGACAGGAATGGCGTCTAGGGTGGGTGGGGGAGACTGAGGTGGTGTAGGTGGCGGAGGCTGTCCATAATTATGATCCTGAATGGTGAAAGAATGAGTGAGAGGTGCATTGTAAGTAAGCATGATCCAGGGGTGGTATTCTGAAAATTACATCAGTTTTTATGTTAGTAAAACAATATTAATTGTCATAAAAAATTTAAATTATAATAAGTCACAGTTTCTTATTAATGTCTGCCCAAAGCTGGCTGTATTCATCTAAAGTTAAAAGTGACATCTGCACTAACACCAACGATATGTGGTAATTCTGCTCAGTTTCAGTTTGTTATGATAATCAATATCATTTTCCCTAACTTTAAAAAATAAATGTAGTTTTCATAACAAGGTCCATGAATAACACAAGGACAATATAGTTCATGTCATAGATCACATTACCACACCTGCACAAGGTGTAAATACAGTTATAGTTTATGAGAGTACCAGTATGTGCAGGCACAATTCACTAAGAAATGGTACTTGAGAAGAACAATAAAACCTTGAAAGGACACTAGAGTGTAACTTCTTTTCATCATGGAAATTGCTGGTAGCAATATCAATATCAGAACAATTTATACATTGGATTAGTCAGCCTAAAGTATTTAAATCTTTCAGATTTAAAAAAAAATGAAATTTTCCATCTTTCATGTCAACATCTTGTAAATGTAATTCTTATTCCTTGGCAAAAAAAATGACATTTGCAAATTAACAATGAAATATTTGCTTATCTTTAGATTCCAAACACTACATAACTTCTTGGACATTACTTCTTGTCAATGTAATTCCTATTCCTTGGCACAAAAACTGACAATCACAAATTGTGAATAAAATATTTTCTCATGACAAAAAAAAAGGAAAAAGTGCAATTCAAGGAATCATTTTTTTCTCTTCATATTGACAAATGGACAAAAGGGAATTATTGACATGATTTCAAAACATAATGCAGTACAAAAACATCTATCATCAATAACATAAACAGATAATAGATATTTGTTTGAATAATTTTTATCATCATTCAGTACTTTCATTTTATTTCAATGTTTATTTGTAGACCAAAAATGTCACAATAATAGTTAATGATAAGTGATTATTCTTTACCTGATAGGGTAGACCAAGATAGTGTGACATAGACATGTGAGTGCTCTGAGCTGAAATGCTTTGACTCTTCACATCCCCGTTTGTCACAGGTTGGTCCACTGCGTCAACACTGCAGAGACAAAGGGTAGTAAAATATTGGAACATTCAAGAAATCATATGCAGAGATGCCAACTTTTGAAAAACAAAAATAGGGAGGATTTGTAACTGACACCCAATAATGTGCGCATAGCGCACATCTCGAGCGCGTAGCGCCCGACCCATGCGGCCGGGGTCCAGGGCCCGCCTTAGGGCCCTGGAAGCTCTGGGGTTCTAGATGCTCTCTGGTGCAATCTGAGCCTTATTTTGCAGCATTTTACATGTGTATTTAGTTCAATAATTCCCACTTTTTTTTAAAATAACATACAAATTGTACAAAATGCATGATGAATTCCTTTCAGACTTCCGAATACACTGGTACTTGATACTGTATTCGGTCTTATACTTCTGAGACCATTTCTTGGTCTTCTTTAGCTGATTTTCCGCCATTTGGATTCTGTGTCAATATCCACGCATTGGTTACGGCGATCCATATGCTGAAACAATCTTTCGCTACTCTTAATTTGTCTTTTACCATAGTGGAATTACTACATGCTAAAGTTAACAGACGATATTTCTCATTCGATTCACAGATATATATATATATATATTAAAAAAAATCATTTACAAATAAAAAAAAATTAATAAAAAAAAAAATAATAATAAATCGGGAGGATAAGGATGGTGATCGTAAGGTCGGGAGTTGGGGTAAATTATCGGGAGCCTCCCGATGAAATCGGGATGGTTGGCATCTCTGCATATGGCATATGACACCAAAAGGATGAAGCAAATAAATATTATTGAAAAAAGAAATAACCCTGAAATTCTAAAAAATAAAATAAAAAATACATACATTTGTAGGGGGGGGGGGAAACAAAATGTATTGCAAATGGACATGAAAAACATGTACTCAATGACAGATGGCAGACTTCATGACACATACATGTACCATACTGATTGCGGATCACCGCTAAGTGCTTGGTAATAAGAGGATAACATGTAGATCTACAATGTACATGCACATCCACTTTGCAAATTAGATGTGCTACAGTTTAGTTTGTTTGTTTTTTATTGATGTGCAAACAAAATGTGACTCTCATTTCTTTGTTAAAATTTAAACTATAAATGTTGCTTCTTTCTTCTTTGCTTGTTCATTATGTTTTATTTCTATTTTTAAAAAAAAGGTATTTACATACATGTACATGTACACGATATGATAATGTCCATATCCATGTACATGTAGACTTTTTATCAAAAAAAGAAAATTTAAAAGCCTAAAACACTTTTAAGTTTGCTCATTAAATACAACATGTGCAACTGAAAAAAGACAAACAATTACATGTTGCTCATATAAATGGCACATTCACAAAGGCCTAAATGTACATTTTTAACATGATGTTCTTCCTTTGTCAAAATCATCCCTCCATAAATTAATGGCAAGATGTATAAAAGGCTCTATAATAAAGTGCTTCCTTTTTTTAAAGCAAAATCATTTGCTCATAATAATGAAAATTTAAAATATTCATCTTGGAAAAATTTGAAACTGTCTTCACATCTCCTCAAGAAAAGTTATTTTCAATACAACCCTATAATATATCTACATGTACGCTGTAGATAATGTTGATTGCACAAAAAATAAAACATAAATAAGAATCAAAGAACATAAATCATTTCAATTCCTTACTTTTAACAAACAAAAATATACTGAATAAAGCTCGTCTTCTTTAGAACATTTATCAGCAGACTCAAAGAAGATATAATTTAATTTCCTTAATTTTAATGTTATTATAATTTCAATATTTTCATTGCACCAACAAACTTTTAGCAATATCTTGGGTACAGGAGGGACTACTATCTTCAGAATCACAAATTCACAATTCACCTGCAAGCTAAATGTTGTTACTAATATCAAATTATACAAACATGTAGGTACATGCCATATATCTTATATGAGAATTTCAGGTCATAAATGTATGTTTGTGTGAATAATTATTGTTTCATTTCAGCCCCATGATCAGAACAACAATGTGACCGTCATTTAGCATTCCATAAATATATTTAAGTAGCTTATAGTGGCCATTCAATGTCACACTCACTCAGTCCCTGCAGCCATGACTACATTGTGATGACTTGTGATGAGAGGTGAAGGGTCAAACAGTGGCTGGCTCATTACTTAGGTTGGAAGGTGGTTATCCTACATTTGAGTAGCAGTAAGAATGTCTTCTGGTGTAGAATTGCAGACGTCTTGCGGTTTGCACCACAAAAGGCACACATGGCAAGCAATGGTCTTGATGTGCACCTGCAGAACATGAAGAAGAGAACACACACATTACGGTCATTATAATGCATACAAGGAGCATACATATACACTACACTGTATAGAAGCCCTCTATTTGTCATGCACTGCAACACACATTTCAATTTGGGTTCACTGCATGCACACATGTACAAGTGCATTGTACATGTACGTTCCTGTGTTCATGGGATTGGGCATACTAATGTCCGCAGTCTACGCATAATAAATGTCCTTGCCAGTGAAGGCAGTACTATTATGTATTGCACTAAATTCAGACATGTACTCGCAGTCATATGCACAGATATATTCATGGTCTATTTGTACTGGCAATACTTACATGTACTAGTCTACACATACTCTAAGTTTTGCACATATCATTTATATTCTATGATTAAAATTCAGACCTCTCTTTGACTCATGAGTCATGATCAATGTCATTCAAGTTTCTTAGTTTCAACCAGAGTTTGCAGAAGATTGAATTACATCAAACAAGAAAACCACCGCAGTAAATTTTCTGACAGCCTGTGCCCATTTCACAAGTACTTTTAAATAATAATTTTGTATCTGAAGGCTCTTTGAGATTATGAATATGCAGACATAGTATAGAACTATGTGAAAAATACTGGACATGTATGTTAAAAAATATAGGGGAAGGGCCCAATACTTTGATCAAAGTTCACATTTGAAAAAAGAAAACAATTTCTTTAGCTCAAATTATCTTGTATCAAATGAGAGAATTATCCAAGGTATGAGTGATTTTTGGTATTAGAGTGCTCAAAATTGTCAAAAATTTTGCAAGTTTTGGAGGCAGATTAAAAAAAATCAACCCTCCCGATCTGCTGATCCGATACCAATATCGGGAGCCAAACCACTGACCCGATCATACATGTGTAGCTCCAACTTACAGGGTTATTTTTACATCTCATTGCAGAGAACGTAAAATCATCTATTGAGCATTTAAAATACCACCATTTAAAAGGGAATTAACCTTAAACTACATGTAAATTTCAGTTTGGATCTTTCATTTGACGAAAAGGAGGACGAAACTCCTTTTCAGAATCTTTTGTCTATCGCGGCTTTGAAAGTTTTCAGAACGTCGCCATTGTGATTGCGCACTGCCCGTTCTGTGACGTATTGCATGGATTTGACAGCTATTGCCTTCGTTTCCCTGCTGTACACTGTAATTTTTCCTGTCGTACTTGTACTTTGTGTCCAGAAATTTCTCCACCTTCAGAGCCGCTACCTATAGCTTGAATATTTCATTGCGATTGTGTTGGTTTGGAAACCGATGAAACAATTTCCCCTAGGTTTTCGAGAAACGGTTTTCCCTTGGTTTTCGGGGAACAATTATTATAACCAAACACTTGGCAGTACACCATGTTTGAAATCGCGCTACATCAGTTCTCTTGCGATACGTCACAACCCAGAAGTTTTTGAGAGAAATTTCAACAAAATGGCATCTTCCTTGGGGTGGCGACGACGTCATAAATATGGCGAAGTAGGGTCTCTTTGTACTTGCAAGACAAATTATTTGGCCTACAGCAACGCTTTTTATATCAAATGAAACATTAATCTACTCTCTATGTCATGATAATGTTTCATAGTCGAGAGGTTAATTCCCCTTTAAGTTTACAGCTGTTTTTGTTATACAAGCCAGTCATTACACTGTAAGTGTTTCAACACAGCTACGGCTACATGTAGTTTTACAGGAACCCTTTTGTGGTTTCCTTTTTCCTTTCATCCTATGATTGTATAAATTAGAATCATCTGTATATTTTACAAAACATATTATTGCCATTGTTATCTTTGATTGACTGATGAGAGAACAAATTGAACTTTAATTTTAACTTTTTACTTAGCCTTGATAACAAAGAGCCCATGGGATACAGTAGTCCATGTGTAAGAGTAAAATGGGGTTAAAGTGAGAGTGGCAGCATTTCGTAGAATACCATTCAAAACAATAAATGTATCCCTGATCAAAATTAACAGCTGAAAATAAAATTTAAAAAACCTACATGGTGGGAGATTCACACAATCTAAATGTTTCAACTACATGTAAACCCTATTCATATCCCCTATAACTGAAAATGAAAGAATACATTTCTTCCTGTTCCATTCTAGCTTTTCATTTTGATAGTCACATGAGTGTAAAATGGAGGCAAAAAAAATAGTTTCTTTGATTTTAAAAGACTGTACTGACACAAGTCATTGTGAAACCTTGCGATACACTGACAGTATTGACAGTATACTCGCTGAGTGTCTCTGGTACACAAAGACTAAGAATATATGCACTTTGCTATTATCATAGGTAACAGCGATGCAGAGCCTTAAGACTATTTCTCAGATTGTGAAGAGAACAGCAGAGGAATAATTTCTCTGAACAGAATTACAGCAGCAGCCAAGCCTTGAAATAAGCAGCCAAGAATAAGGGACTATTTTTTAAAGTTGCCCCTTGCCCACAGGGATTTAAATAGAACAAGGGGCAATTTTCCAAAACAGATAACGACAACTAATTACACCATTTATTTAAGCTCAAACATACAATGTTAATTTTCATAATGCGAATACCATCAATTTTCACAAACCTTCCGCCACACTCTCGGCGGAACACAAGAGGTTTGCGATGGAAGGCTAGATTTTTGCCAAAACAATGTTAGATTGGCTGCTGGCAAAATGAAAGCAACTACGATCAGGAACATCGTAGGTGTTCTTAATTCTTGTCAATGAGAGAATTCTAAATTCTATTAGAGATGATATGATAAATTAGACCAACAAATGAATCTTGATGGATCTGTAATGACTATACAAATGCCGGTTTATTTATCCATTTGTCAATTTGTTTTCTCGATCCTTCGAGCCATTTTGTCATTCAGTGCCGCATCTAGTGCCATCTAGTGCCGCATGAACGTGCCTACCATCGGGCGCATTGTCACGGCAAATAATTGCGCCTTGTCGTCTAGTTTTAGATGACTTACAGGCGCAATTGGTGACTTTACGAGCGCGAATTTGCGCCCTGTGCCCGCATATTTCAAAGCTTGGCAGCAGCGTATTATCTTGCATGGCCAAACTTTTTGTTGAACAACTTTCTCTTACATTATGTAATAAAATACCTGTGCCTGTGCACAAGTTACATAAGTCCTAAAAAAAAAAGATGTTTTATTGCACTTGGCGACCGACCCCAAAATCTTGAAATCTACTGTCGGCTTTAAAAAAAAAAAAAATAATAATAATAATTCTTTTTTTTTACCGTTTTTATAGAGAACAAAAATATCAAAGCATTCAAAAATGAGAAATATCAGCCCAAAGAGAGAGAAAAAAGGAAGAAAAGAGTTCTGAGAAAAATTCTGATCGACCAACCCATGTTTTGGCAATTAAAGGGCAATACAACATCTTTTTTTTAAGGCTTAATTGTTGGCCTTTTTTTTTACCCAAATAAATTTTTCACATGATTAACACTTTTGAAACAAACTCATCTGTCTGCTGCCTTGTCAAGTATGCAATGCACTTATCTTTGCACTTCACTCCCATTCCCATCAATAACTGGTGAGATGATCCAACATTTGCTCTGGTGACGTTGCTCCAGGTCATATTTCATCAAGGATAGAGGATAAGGCATCGAGTGGAATTAGGTCTTACATGTAAGTTCGATTTAGAGTAAGGGTTGGGTTTAGCTTTTAGTTGAAGGTTAGGGGAGTTAGCAAGTGAAGATAATTGACTGGAGCAATTGTTGCCAAGAGCAAATGTGGTAATGCCACCAGTGCCTCCACAGATGCAAATCTCTTATTCACAAATTTGGATAAAACACCTCGTATTTCCCTTTGATTTTGAGAACGCTAATTTTACATGCATATTGAAAGGGCATAGAGTAACATTTCTCAGTACTCACCTCCAACAGTAACGATTGTTACAAGGTAAAAAATTCTGCAGATTTCAGGTTATACTATAGAGATCATATAAGAAGAACGTCTTTTTGTGAAACATCTGGTCAGCGTAAACTTTGTTGCAGTTGATGAGAAGCAGGTGGATGGTCAATTCGTAGCAGAGGTGGTTATAGACCTGAAGGAAATCCAGAAAGAAAAAGAAAAAATTAAATTAGAATACATACGAAATGGCCAAGTGAAAAATAATAATTAATACCTGAACATGAGTTGCATTGCTTACAATTTTGCAAGTATTTAAAATCTCATCTCTCTCTTTACATGTGTTTGTATTAAACATGTATGGATAGCATACATGTATGAGCAATTGCATAGGACCTGTCAATTGTATAGCCCAACTGCTTTTTGTGGACTTATACTTCTAAAATTGACTTTATCAACTCCTAAAAATGCCACCATGAAATTAAACATGTAAAAATTTAAAGGAAAAGTTTGAGTTGGTAATGCGATTACATTGTGAAAGACACTTATCTCTTGAGATGAAATTGATTTTTTTTTAATGTACTTTGTACATTGTAGACCTATAAGAATTGGTGTACGCCAAAGTGTTGGAATCATCAAAATTGCCTCTATCAATCTTAGTGAAATTCGCATGCACTGCACACAGTAAATTGTACATGGGAACACACATGTGGCATGAAAGTTTTTCAGCTATCACTCATCATATTTCAAGTAAATAGCATGAGCTAAAAAGGCAAGCTAATAAATTATCACTCTCACACCCATATCCAGTCTGCACTCATGATGCCTCATGGTCATACATGACGGATACCTTGTTCTATAAATCCAAAGGCAAAAGGGATGGCTTTATTACAAGCGCCCGGACACACACCCCCCTCCCAATCATATACCCATATGGCCACACATCGTGTGTCCGGACAGGTTGGTTATCAGGACAGGCGATTTCAAACAGTAATTTGAAGTAGTTTACACTACATATTTCTTAAATCATAAAGATTTATTTTGGACAATATCATGAAGGACAAATATTCATGACAATTAGCACTATTAATTGTATGCTTTTCGTTTTTTGTTAATCCAAAAGGCAAAAAGGTGATTTACGCAAAAGAAAGGGCTTTTTTTCATTGTTCAGTGTCCGGAATCACGATTCAATCATATTCATACAATTGAATTTTGAACCGTTCCCAACATTAGTTCATCAAACAATTAAACTAACCAAAATTGCGCAAATCTCCTAACTGCATGATTGCCAAACTTACTTGTTGCTACAACTGGGACACCATTCTCAAGACTAATGCTAATGCCTTAATTTTGAAACACTGAGTTAACTTGAGGGAGCTCTGACACCGATGCCGAAGGCGTCAGAGCTCCAAAGCCTATTTCTGAAAACCATTCAAACAGCAGGTTGGCCCACATTGTTTTCGTAATGTAAACAGGTCGTAATTACAATTTTGACTCGCAATGTTTTTCGACTCCTCTTGGCCTCACTTGAAATTACAATTCGAAGAAGTCTTCGATGGGAAAAAGGGTGATTCTTTGTCCTAACCAGACGATTCATTGATGTTGTATCGTTGATTCAACATGGCAAAGAGACAGTAGGCATGCTTGATATCGGAGCAGCAAATATGAATATTCATGATATAGAGCGGCATTTGCTCGAAATTGCTGAATATGCAAGAGGTTGAGGAGGGCCTTGTCTCTTCGATTCACCCTTTTTTCCATCAATGACCTCTTGAATTATAATTTCAAGTGCTTGGAAAGATCCCCAAAGGAGTCAAAAAACATTACAAGTCAAAATTGTAATTACCACCTGTTTACATAACAAAAAAAATATGACCCAACCCGCTGTTTGAATCGTTTTCAGAAACGGACTCTAGACATCAACATCCATGTTGAAAATCTTGCAGCCATATTTTAAACTCTCGCTGCGATTGACGTCATCTAAATCTCATCCCTTCTAGTCTACGCGCAAGGCAAAATGATTATGAAGGAAAAACTGTGCATGAGCTACAATTTCTGAATGACATTATCACAGTTTTTACTTCATAATCATTTTGCCTTGCTCCAGACTAGAAGGGATGAGATTTAGATGACGTCATGCGCAGCAAGAGTACGGCTGCAAGTTTTTCAACATGGATGTCAATTTTGACCCATAATTTCCTGAAAAAGAACCATTAAACAGATTATTTCAGTTGGTAAGTGGAACCGATTATATAATGGCCTAGATCTAGGCCTAATTTTCAAAATTAAATGCATCAGATATGGATTCGGTAAATATTTAGGCATACGTTTGGTGGCGAGGTCCACTCCACCGAACCCCCACAGGAGTGCCTATAGTTGGTTTCTGTCTCTAAAGAGAGGAGCCGACCCTACCCAAATCAGAGGCCAACGAACGAAAGAGACAGACATTTTTGGTCTAAGTCTGACCATGCATAATGCACTTGTCAATTAATATCCCAGCCCCTGGGTACCCGGATCTTGCATATGAGGTGCATTTTTAAAATGTTAAACCACCCGGCTATGTCCCGGCCAAGCGGGGCAATATTTGTGTGCCAAACCCCGGCCAAGTCCCGACCTCCGCTAGCCGGGCAATGAGCGTCAATTGACAAGTGCATTGCCATTAGCTAAACCCAGCCAAATCCCGGCCCAACTCCCGGCCCCCCAAACCCGGCTTTTTGTCATGCGTGAACTACCTCAACAAGTCCCAGCATAGGCCTACTCCAGGTACACCCGGGCGAACAAAAGGGTCAACTCCCCGGCCATAAGGCAGCAAAGACCCGGCCATCCACGGGTACCCAGGGAATAGGATATCAATTGACAAGTGCATAAATTAGAGTTAAGACATACATTTAAATTTATGAAACATTGCATTGCAGAGCAAGTGCCGTACTGCAAGCTGCATGGGCGCCCATCAAAGACAGACACTGGCGCTATACAAAGAACTTAAGAAGCCATCATCATCAATTGCAGAGTTACCAAGTAAATAAGTATCACGCTTTAGGCGTGACATCACGCATTTCGAGGGTCTGAAAATGCTCTTACGCACGACGCGCGCTAGATTTTGAAAAAACGCTATACCTTACAGATCTACGTGTGTTATACCCTCGCATTCGCCGAATCATGAAAATGTCACGCATTGCCGATCTTTGAACTTGGCGTCTCTGCATTTGTCCTCATTGATTATTGAAGTTTTCTCACAATTTGACTCTTTGAGTAATCGCCAAAATTAAATTAATTTTTTTTTAATAGACTAGATCTAGACTCTAGTCTATATTTTAAGCATAACGTTGGTGAAGTACAGTTAAACCTGAATCAACCCGACGCAAACGAAACAGAAACAGAAACTCCAAAACTGGCAAAATATAAAAGTGGTCAGAATTTTCACATCCATATTGATAATGGTATTTCGGCCTAAATGTCTAGACCTAACTAGAGTCTTATCAAGAGTTTAATGCACAATTTAAATAATCACGATTCTAACTTGGCAGAACATTGGCCCATAGAATTAGAAGGCCGAGGCCTGCACAAAACGGGTAACGCCTTGTTGTTCATCCCGATCCCAGCTAGCCCCACACACACAATTACGCTCGCGCTCAGCTCGCACTGAATCCACCATCACACCGTAAGCAATCACACGCGAATAAACAGGCTATGGAACATGCAACCCTCTTTGAAAACAGCTTGGAGGTCATTTAAAAGATAGTTTTACCTGATAAATTGTGGTTGAGCAAAACGTTTATAGTTTTCAGGTCAATTTCCGTCTTACTAGGTTGTTCAAATGTTACTACTGGTCCCGTACATCAACGCCAAAATTTTATGTAGCCGTGTTTACAAACACAATATTCTTCGCACACATACACCGTAGCCATAACTATGATGCTCATGATGGCGGCCATTGAGATATGAGTGACGGGTTGCCTTATCTGTCGCAGAGGGACCTCTAGCCGGATGCGCATATTGCATTGCGATCGGGTACGGGAAAGAGCTAGCTAGCTGCGGTATAGCTATCCCTAGCGTTAGCTGTGCCGTGCCTGCCGTGCATGCTGCGTATAGTACAGGTCGGTCCCGCTAGAGCCGCTGTACATTTAATTGTTTAGTTCCACAATGGTGCATAATACGTTGATTGGCTTCATAGTATAATTTGACCGTTATACCGGCACTTTTCGTGCTAACAATTAGCGATATGCCTTATGTATCGCAATTATTATGTTCAAATGAAAAATGAAAAGGTATTTGATATATTCACTAGCTTCGTTGTGACATAATAATACCCGGAAGTAAAGTATTAAAGGGAAATGCGTCCCGAAGATAGAGCAGAAAAATATATCAGTAGAAGTGGGGAAAGTTGGGGGAACGGTTTGAATGTACTGAATCGGACATGTTTTTGTTTTATATTCTATTTTTTCTGATGTAGCGGACAACTCTCCCATTTGTTCCAACCGAGGAGATATCAGCATGCACAAACAAAAATGACTACATTTTTCAACTTTAAAAAAGTGGCATTCACACGATGGTCTTTTCTCTTAAGAGGTCCAATATTTAATACGATATCCATAATACATTTTGAGTAGTGCCCACTCCAATGGAGAAGGCCCTAAAAGACACCCCCACCCCCCCCCCCCCCCCGAGCTATAGGCCTACTGAGTATACGAACGGGAGTTATCCGTCGGACTATATTTCAAACATTCATTTTCGTAACTTTCCTCATTTTCTTCATTATCAGTCGGATTTATTAGTTCACCAGTCTGTTTCTTTTTCTACTTTGGTTAAAGTTTACTAATTTACAAGGGTTTGATTTGTGGCACGGTATACGTTGGTCATTATAATGCTCCCTAGATTCACTTAATTATTTCTTGCAATTAGCTAAGTTAATTTGAAGGCTATCCCGATGCTGATCAACCCTGACAAAATTGAACTGTAAATATAATGATTTAGACCTATATTTCTGAAAAAAAGATTGGTAGATTGGGAATATAAAGCTTATAAGCATTTCAGGTCAATACCTAAGTCGGACAGTACGGTCAAGCAACTTTGGATCTGAAGGGGGCTGATGGCCGGGGAGCGGCGGTCTAGGGGCGACCGCCCGATGACGTGGTGCCATGCAATTTTGTCGGCCAAATTACGCGCCTTTCGGAGAGGGACTTTATACCGAACGACATTTCCAAACCTCACAGAACAAAATAAAGGACGGAACTAGGAGCGAAAGTGGACAAGATATTGGACTTTTGGAGCACAATGAAAAATTGAGAATTCTGATCAATTCCACAACGTTTCTTTCACAATGCAATCGCATGACCAGAACTGATCTTTATCCGTTTAAAGGGCTATATAGGCCGCGACCTACTAACTATGCAGCATAATTCAAGCCTCTCCTAATCTTCCGCGCTGGCCTGGAGCGCAGGAATTTGGAATTGTTTATGAAGACAATTTGATAATTTGAAGGAGAAAATAAAACCTTCAAGATATCACGGATAGGGAATATATAGGGCAATATTTGTTTTTGTTTTTCCAATATATATATATATATCTATATATTTCAATGTATTTTTCTTTGCCTATTTCTTACAACAATGTATGCCATTTTTACAAATTTTATGACAAATAAAGTTTAATTCAATTCAAATCAATATATTTAAACATTTCTTTTTTTCGGCGTATTGGTGCGGCATATCTGTGCAGGTCGACACCAAACACCATTATTTGAACCAGTCATTTTCGTCAGACACGGTCTATCACTCTTTAGTTTATGGGCCTACCATTGTTTAATACATGTATTTTGGAGAAAATTTAGTGGGGCAAAACATTTGCCATTCCTTTAACTATCATTAGTTTGACATCAATCTACCCCCCCCCCCCCTCTCTCTCTCTCTCTCTCTCCTTCTCTCTCTCTTCATCCCTCACGGAATACCAAAATAATTCATTCAAATTACTTTGAAAGCTATCATTGTACATATACACCACCCTGTACTTTTAGTGGAATTTATTGTCAAGCTGAACAAAAAAAAATCTTTTAAAAAGAAGATAGTAAATCCTAACTAATTATTTTGTGATTCAGGGAACCTTCTCTAAAAAGTGCAGTCCAGAAATGATTCCATTCTCAAGACTTTCAGAATATATTCAACTAAAACAAGGTACATACTCAAAATGAAATCTATTACTTCCATAATTCTGTTTAAAGTTTTTATTAAAACACAATCACATATCATGTGTATTCATTCTTTTATTCTTCCTGGCTATGTTGTCCACAACATATTTGGCAAACTGGGGCAAAATACACACCAATTCTTCAACCATACACCCTGTTTTTTTTCTTTCTCCTATTTCCCTACAATTCTGAATATTCTGTATCCATATGACACCATATTATTTGTATAAACTTTCGCCATTTTGTTAGATTATTCCATTTTCAGTAGCTAAATTCTTGTGAAATCAATAGCAGGGATGGCAGTACTTGTAGAGAATACAGAATACCTATACAGAGTACATTTTTACCACTATAATTGAAACACAACACTCATAGATCAAGTCTGCATTATACACTTCAAGAGCTAGTGGTCAACTAAACCACATTTTACTTTTCATTCTAAAAAACAAAAATGTTATAGAAACAAGCCACAACAGTTGTACAATGACATCCATTGAATATGTGTACAGTAATGCACTAGTTACTTGGAGCACAAAAGACAGATAATGTAATGCAATATCCTGAAATTTGATTTTCTATTGAATTCCACTTCAATTATCTGGAAATTCACAGCATTTTGAATAGCTTTAAGGAAGTGAATCAAAACGGTTTCCCTGTACAAGGAACAAATACATGTACTTTAAGATTTGACATAAGTTACCATAAAAAACAAATATCTGAAAGTTGTATTTATAGAACTATAGATAAATGCAAGCACATTACAACTTGCTTGATAAAAAGTACTTTACCTGCAAATCTGGTGAATACACAAACACTGTCATTTAGGACGGAGTTGTAATTTCTGAGGACTGTGTTATCAATAATGAAAATCAAAATTACTTAATAAAAGGCCAGGTCAGAAAGGGGTATGAACTTGAATAAAGTATTGACACGTCTGCAACAGAAATCATACTCATCTGATGTAGTGGAAATACAAGTACAAGTACACATATAAACACTTTCTTCAGAACGATGTGGCATTGCACGCTGTGAAGAGCCATGCAGTTACGATTGATTTCAATGAAATCTGGCTTTATGGTGGGAGTAAATCTTTCGTCTATGAATCCATTCCTGCATAACCACTCTGTAAAATGAAACACCGTTTCTCTTATTATACATGGGACAGTCTTCATAGCCGGGGCATATCCATGGTCAAGGAAGAAGGAGAACCAAAATAATAAAATGAATATTCAGACCACATAAACCTCTTTGCTTCCCTTATACCTCACAATTTCAAGAATATACCATAAATTTTCATGTGGTTTCATGTGCTATACACAGATCTTCCCTAGATACATATCAGCTTAGATCCGACAACATTGTCTCAAAGACATAGTTGGGAAGGGCTCCATAAATACAACAGCTTATTCCCACTCTACTTAGGTGTTCCACAGTACTGAACTCAAAGAGTTCCAATAAAATAATTTCATGATTATATCATATTCAACCTATATTTCAAATATATTCTGTTAACTTTTCATTTGGCCCTGTTCAGCTCCTACATTCAATATCCTCTTCACAGAATTAACAATGTTAGAGACTTGAGGAAGACTAGCTTGTTCCAATGAGGCTGCATAGGGCATGGGTACATCAGCTCCAGTGACTCTCACAACGGGTGCATCCAAATAATCAAATGCGTCACCTGTAAATAAACAAAGTAAAGAAAGAGGAAGAGAAGGGGGAGGGGAGGGGAGAGAGGGGGAGGGGAGGGGGTTGAGAGAGAGAGAGAGAGAGAGAGAGAGAGAACAAAAACATTGAAAATATGATGCAACAAATTCAATCTGGTTTCAAATGATGCTAAACCTAAGTATTTTGCAATAATCTATACAATGTAGTGTCATAAAATTCAACAACAAAATATAAGCAATCATAAAGTCTTAAACCTCAAATAATTTAAAAACAACACTAAATAACAATGACATTTGATGCTTTGAAATCAATGTTGATTGCAATGTGAAAAACTCATACTTGATCAGAAAGGATTATATAAATTGATAGAAATATCTTGGATCACAAGTATATTCCAATCAGATTGCTTTCAGCGCATCTCAACGCTAATTCCCATCTCTTTTGTGATTCCCCTATCTTTAATGATGAACATGAACAACTCCACAGGAGGATGCATTAGCCCTTCAAGCGGATCAAAAGAAAGAGGATTTGAAGGGGATTAAGTAAATCCAGCTTTATAAGATAGCTGCTACAAAATGCTGTAAATATTCCATCTCTATACTCACTTTCCATGACTTTAGCAATGATTTCAGCTCCCACCCCAAACTGTGGCCAGCCTCCCTCCACAGTGACAAGATGATTGGTTTTCTTCACAGAGTTGAAGATGGCTGCCTCATCCATAGGTCTGATGGTTCGCAAGTTGATCACCTAATTGAAACACAAAGAAAAATAAATAAAATGTAATAATAACGATTACACGTTTTTGTAGAGAGCATAACACATAGTTGCATGTCTCTATGCGCTTCACAGAACAAAATACAGATGGAGTGGAAATGGTGCACTGGGTTCATAATTCTGAGATTTTACGAAGTGATAAATAAGTATGTTTTAAAATTACTTCTAAGCTTGTAGCAGTTTGAACCAAATGACAAACAGTATTTATTCATCATTAATCAACATTCTATTCAACATTTATCTGCTTAAATCACCAACACAGCAAACAAGTAATTTTTGAACTGCAGTAATTTTACTCAATAATATAGTACTGTGGTCTCAAAACAGGGAGATCTGGGGTATTGAAACCAAGTCCTGAAACTTATGCCCTTTGAAAACACATTCATCATCAATTACTACGTCCCTCGCACAGGACTTATTGTAATAGGTCCACTTGTTAATTATCTATGGATCTACACAGGCCTTTTTAGCAGTCCAGTAAATTATAAATATTTAAGTCATAGATATTGAAAACAACACACCTCAGCAGAAATTCCATCTTCAGCTAGAATCTGTGCAGCCTCGAGGGATCTCAGCACACCCATACTGTGAGCAACAAGCGTCACATGTGTTCCTTCTTTCTCAATCTTGGCCTTTCCAATCGGTAGCACAAAGTCATCCTGCATCGCTTCTTCTGACATCTCAAATGGTCTGCCATACAACAGCTCATTCTCAAGGAATACAACTGATGGTGAAAAATGGGAGAGAAATATAATCATATTTATATCCTTAACAAATGAATTCAATGGGATACAAACATATAATATATACGAATGTCTATTCAGTATGTGCCTGTAGTCAGGTCAATATACGGTAAAAAACACCCCAACCCCAAAAAAATTGCAACAAAAGGTTTTTCAACGGTTTCTAGTAGAATTTGACCTCAGGAATAACATACGAAAAGTAGACCAAAATCAAAGGTTCAGAAAGCTGTTATTTTCAAGATGGCGTCCAAGATGGCCGCCGATACCTAAAAACGGCCATAAATCACTTATTATCCATCCTAGAGACATAATTTTGGTGTCTATCCCAAGGTTTCGGGGGTCAGAGAATCCATTGAGACAAGTAAGAATAGTTTTTGATGGTCTAGGAAACCCCAAAATCCAAGATGGCATCCAAAATTGCCGCCATATCATAAAAACGGCCATAAATCACTTATTATCCATCCTAGAGACATAATTTTGGTGTCTATCCCATGGTTTCGGGGGTCAGAGAATCCATTGAGACAAGTAAGAATAGTTTGTGATGGTCTAGGAAACCCCAAAATCCAAGATGGCGTCCAAAATGGCCACAAAACCACTAAGATTTCCCAATAGAGGGCGCACTTTATAAACAGGAAATGAACTTATGTTTCTCTCTCACCCATATGGTGTCACCGAACCCCCCCCCCCCCCCCCCAGAAAAAGGGTCAATTCAACTATTGAAAGGTCATTGTCAACACTGAGGGAGTGGCCGAGGGGGGAGGGGGGGGGGGGATCGAGTGACAAAGACAAAGTAACAACTTAATAATAATATCTAGACACACATTCATAATACCTACATGTACCATACAAGTACAAATTTTTAAAACCTCCTGTTGTTCATGTCATCTTATAGCGAATACGCATGCAGATCTTCATGTTCCTTCATTTTGATGAGGAATGTACTTTAGTAAGGAAAAAATCAATACCGGTGTGTTGGCTCCAGTCAGAACCCCGGCCGCGTCATACCAAAAGACGTTATAAGACAGGAGTTGCTGCTACCTTGTTTGGCGTTCACCAATAAGGGATAGAGCAACGTCGATCTGGCGCTGCTCAGTGGCTGCCGGGCTTACGACCAATTGAAGAAAAATAATTTCCATTTTCGGTTTAATAAAATTTGGAGTGGACTTTAAAAGATTATTATTATTATTATTATTATTATTATCTTCTGCTTCATTATCAAGTGACTCGTTATATGGATTGTGGCATACATCAAGTTGGCAAGGTCCACACACACACTGTAACATGGTAGTCTATAACATCTGCAGGTACAGCAAGGTGTGCTACAAGCAGTACAGCAGTTGCAATGAATCAACTTAAGAAGATTACTAGGTGCAGCCTCCGTATTTGACATTAGTGGAACCAGATGATTGTCCTCTAATTTCCAGTCCTAGTCTGTGACGTCCATGTCTAATCACTCTTCATCCATGCCATGACTTGCATGGTAGCCCGGGAGGGGGGGGGGGGGTTCTCACATATTAAGACATACAGGCGTGTGCCGCTCTAATGAGTCACTTTTTCACCAAGAATCCCTAAACATGGGTCCCATTTTTAACAAAAATATCCCTAAACATGGGTCCGTGTTTCCAAAATTTCCAGAATATTCGGGATTGCTTTGTGAAAATTGCATTGTGAAAATTGTGAAAAGTGGGCTTTACTTCCAGAAAAATGACCCCTTAAACTAGGTAGGGGTTTCTGATCTAATCCACCCTCCCACCCGGGCTTGGTAGTATGTTCTGAGGGAGTGCATTTGGTGGAGGCTGACGTAGCAGGGAGTTGCATTGGCAATTTTCTTGACGAACAAGTTGTATCTAATGATGCAACTGAGTCATTACAGCGGCCACCAAACATGACAGACATTGCTTTGATACCAATTTCCTCTAAGTTAGTTACTTTGGCTGACTTGGTAGAAGGAAACTACTAGCACAGGATCCCAAAGTGAGGTTGCATTTCACAAGCTTCTGGAAGACTGCTTTCTTGCCTATTCCGAATATCCGGGAAGTCGAATCGCAATCGGTGTATGCATCCAGAAAAAAGTAGTTGTGAGCACAGATCCCGTACCCAGGTCCACTTTCAACTGCTTACAGTTCTACACCTTTGGAGCCTTGGCTGCATTGTAAGAGTGGAAGTATAGTTCCCTGCTATCTGTTTTAAGGATTTTGCGAAGTCCACAGTTCCTTTCATCAGGGTACCGATTGCTTCCAGCAAAATCATGAAGGTCTGGAAGCAACCTGATTGCAAGTCAATCCCTTTCAGTGGGCTTATTCTGGGGTACATCGATGATTATAGCTCAGCGGCCTTCCAATATGCTGTTTGAATAGTCTCGTTCAAAAGGAAAGACAAAGCTACGACTCTGGGAGAGATTTCGAAAGTACAAATTGCACCTGAACAAACCATAAATGCTGCTTTGCTTTGCTGTTTCAACAGTTCCTGGTAGTTTAAAAAACAAGGGAACTTGAGGTAGCAGAGGTGATGAGCTTTGAGCTCAGTCCGTTCCTAGCTACCTGCACTTTTTTGAGGCTAGGAATGTCTTTCGGAAGGCTGGGAAGCCTCAGCTAGCTCTTGTTATAACCGATCATGCAAGTAAAGTGTCGGGTGAAGCCGTGAAATAACACAGACCAGTATGTCCTTGATGGTGGTTCCTTGGTGCATCGGATACCATGGAAGACAGGAGACAGCTTTGGCAGAATAGCACGATCATATCTTGATTTCACAGCCCCCCACACTATATGGTTCTGCAAATGTAGTTTTTGACGGCTATGGTAGAGGGCCGTCAATTAATGATAATACACACCAGCGACGTAGGCAGAATGCCATCCAGTTGTCAGATTCAATGCAGACACAGTATTCTCAGGCAAGAAGGATGAGTTTTTTTTTATCAAGAAACTGCAATAAGCAGGGACTCATGAATCTCATTGGTGAGGAACTGAGGAAGAGTAATTGCACCGTCATCAATGTATCCGGGGATGCAGATGTACATATTGCTAAAGCTGCAGTGAATTCTTCTTGTCGACAGTCTACTACTCTGATTTGAGAAGGCACTGACCTATTGGTGTTACTCTTGCAATACGCTGATGTAGATAGCAGGGAACTATACTATCACTCTTACAATGCAGCCAAGGCTCCGAAGGTGTATAACATTAAGCAGTTGAAAGAGGACCTGGGTACAGATCTATGCTTACAACTGCTTTTTCTACATGCCTACACTATGGTTGCGATTCGACTTCCAGGATATTCGGAATCGGAAATAGAGCAGTCTTCCAGGAGCTTGTGAAATGCAGCCCCAATTAAGAATCCAGTACTAGTACTTTCCTTCTTCCAAGTCAGCCACAGGAACTAATAGAGGAACTTGGTATCAAAGCAATGTCTTTCATGTTTGGTTGCTGCTGTAATGACTCAGTTGCATCATTACGATACAACTTGTTTGTCAAGAAAATTGCCTATGCGACTCCCTCCTACGCCAGCCTCCACCAAATTCCACTCCCTCAGAACATACTACCAAGTCTTGGCATGGATGCAGAGTGAATGATAAGACATGGACGTCACAGACTGGGGCTGGAAATTAGAGGACAATGATGTTAAATACGGAGGCTGTACCTGCAGATGTTACAGACTACCATGTAGCAGTGTGTGTGTGGACCTTGCCAACTTGATGTATGCCACAATCCATAGAACAAGTCACTTGATAGTGAAGCACAAGATGATTTTTCCTTACTAAAATACATTCCTCATCAAAATGAAGGAACATGAAGATCTGCATGTGTATTCGCTATAAGATGACATGAACAACACGAGTTTTTTTTTTTTTTAGCTTGTATGGTACATGTAGGTATATGAATGTGTGTCTAGATATTATTATTAAGTTGTTACTTTGTCTTTGTCACTCGATCCCCCCCCCCCCCCCCTCCTCGGCCACTCCCTCAGTGTTGACAATGACCTGTCAATAGTTGAATTGATCCTTTTTTTTTGGGGGGGGAGGGTCGGTGACACCATAAGGGTGAGAAAGAAACATAAGTTCATTTCCTGTTTATAAAGTGCGCCCTCTATTGAGAAATCTTAGTGGTTTTGTGGCCCTTTGGACGCCATATTGGATTTCGTGGTTTCCTGAACCACTGCTTAACATTCTAACTTATCCTAATGGATTCTATGACCCTGAAAACCATAGCATAGACACCCCAATTATGTCTCTCAGATGGATAATAAGTGACTTATGGCCATTTTTATGTTATGGCGGCCATTTTGGACACCATCTTGGATTTTGGGGTTTCCTAGACCATCACAAACCATTCTTACTTGTCTCAATGGATTCTCTGACCCCGAAACCATGGGATAGACACCAAAATTATGTCTCTAGGATGGATAATAAGTGATTTATGGTCATTTTTAGGTATCGGCGGCCATTTTGGACGCCATATTGAAAATATTGAACAGCTTTCTGAACCTTCGATTTTGGTCTACTTTTAGTATGTTATTCCTGAGGTCAAATTCTACTAGAAACCGTTGAAAACCCTTTTGTTGCAATTTTTTTGGGGTCAAACCATATCTTGACCTGACTACTGGTAAAGTGTACAGGTAACAACGGTCTTCATTTTGAAAACAATATTTAATTTTAGTGAAAAGTATGTAAACTGTCAAAAAGAAGTAAAACTGCGCAGATTATATACGTTTTTTTGATACCCCTTACAATTCACAAACACTTAAAACAGTTTTTTTTTTTCGTTCTTGAAGCAGTTTACTGCTAAGTCACACCAACACCAAACCATTTAAAGACCAAAGAAAGAATTCCACTACACCCAAAGGTCAAAGATAGGTCGGTTTAGAGTCGGTTTGGCAGGGTGACCAATGTATAAACGGGTCTTGAGAAGGTGATTAGGTGTGATTATTACCTGGGTTATCATCTCTGATGGCAGCCTTCAGGAGTCCCTTGCAGTCTTCAGATGAGAAAGGGCTGATGACCTTGAGTCCTGGCACATGGCCATACCATGCTGCAAAGCATTGAGAATGCTGAGCTGCGACACCCATTGCTGCACCATTAGGACCTCGGAATACAATAGGTACTGGTACCTGACGAGAGATGATACAAAGTTTATAGGTAATTCTCCTTCCCTTTTCTTGTTTTCCTTTTGTATTGTTGTTCAGGTTTTCTCTGCTTTTCTTTTCTCAACAATACAGTGTACACTTTTTAAGGGATTGAAGTTCATAAGGCCAAGTGCCCTTTTTGTTAACCCTACATTTCCATAGATTTTTTGTTTGCTCCTTCCCTTTGTATTTTTCTTGTAATCGATCTTTTATCTGTATATCATGTTTGTACGTTTTAACGTTTTTATGGAGAATGAAATGAAAAAAATGAAATGAGAGTGTAATGGCATATGATGCCTGTGTCAGAGATATTCTGAGTAAATTAGCACCTTAAATTGATAACCCATTTTTCTTATTTTGGCTTTTCAGCAATATTTTTAATTAACACCCTCCCTATAAAATCCTGGATCCACCCTTTTAAAGTTGCGACACATCGATTTTGTCATTAATACATGTTACATCACTATTAAACTTCTTTTATACTCTCCTGTTCAGCCCATTCTATCCATTCTTGGATAAGCTCTGTTTTTTTTTCTTTTCATTTCTCTATTTAAAAAAAACTAGAACAAAAGTAATAGGATAGAGGACCTTCCAGCATTGAGAATGCTCCAACAATTTTGAATACACATACCGGTAATCATTCATTTCATTTCATTTCATTATTTTGTCATTTCTAACAAAATACAATGCATAATAACGAATACAATGTAAAATGTATACAAAACAAAGCTACATTTGTAATAAACAAATCTTTACAGTAATTTATACATTTGATGTAGACACAAATTGAATTATAAATCTAACTGTATTTATATTATGAGGAAATAGAGAAGTCCACTGAAAAGCAGAGCTTGTAACTTGTGGACCCCTCAGGGAAATAGAGACATTACCTTTTGTTTTTGATATCCTTAAAGGGAAAGTCCACCCCAGGATTTTTTTTAGCTGACGATATAGACCTAATAATACCATGAAGAATGATACAAGTCTCATTAAAATCCATGATCACATAACGAAGATATATCGACTTTTTTATCGAAAATCAGCCGCCCCCCAAATGCAAATACGTTACATGGGCAAAAAACGATCGCCAAAAAATAACCGATAGTATCGAAATTGTGACGTATGTTGCGAGCTGCCTTCTTATTTCGCAGACATTCACTTTCGCTCGCGGTACACTGTTATCGCACTGACACGACGAATCATGAATGAAAGTGAAAGCGAAAGTGAATGTCTTCGAAATAAGAAGGCAGCTCGCAACATACGTCACAATCGTTTCATGCCCATGTAACGCATTTGCATTTGGGGGGCGGCTGATTTTCGATAAAAAAGTCGATATAGCTTCGTTATGTGATCATGGATTTTAATGAGACTTGTATCATTCTTCATGGTATTATGAGGTCTATATCGTCAGCTAAAGAAAATCCTGGGGTGGACTATCCCTTTAAATTGAGACACTTGCATTAATATTAATGTGGCATCCTACATTACATATAAAGACCATTAGACCACGTGAGTCAATAGTAGTTGCTTTTATTTGAAGATTATCTTTGTTTGCAGGTTACAAGTAGAGGACACATTTCCTAGGAAACAAGATATGTGGTGTTTACATAGAGAGGGGACCTTTCTATACAGATGGTCACTTTGATAAAAGGTTTAATTTGCTGACTAAAGACAACTGATTGGGGAATTTTTATTATAAGCTAGTGAATACACTCTTAAACAAATTCATTTACACATCAATAAATCATCTCTACTTACAGCACCAGCTGACATGTAGAACGTCTTTCCTGCTGAGTTGATCACCTGATCAATGGCTTGCATAGCAAAGTTGAAAGTCATGAACTCACACACAGGTCTCAAACCAGCCTGTTGATACAAAAATAAAAATAACAGATCTTCAATACAATTAGAATACTCAGTAAAAGTTATAAAGTGTCATCACAAAACACATGATCCTACCATACTGTTTTATTTACCGGTAAGCAACTTTTTGCTAAATGAGATGCCTTTCTATTACATCTGATTATTTTAAGTGCTCACATGTACACTAACATTACATTACCTACAGGTACACTTGATCCAACCCTAGTATCAACCAAATTTCATTTTCACTTAAGCCAATCTACACTAGTTTGGCCAAGGGGGGATTAGACCTCCATGGGTAGTCAATGGCAGGTGGTTATTTCATCAAATCAGCTCTCAATTAACATAAGAAAAGGGGACCATGGGGCATCAACGGGTACCGCTTAGGCATTGTTGGGTATATAGAGGGCATAAGTACTTAGCTACAAGTAGAGCAATCCCGCTTAACATGCAATTTATTTAATTTCATCTCAAGTTATCATGGGTATGGCTTATTATTCAACTAGTCAGTCAAAAGACCCACATAATACACCTCTTTCCATTTTAGAAATACACCTAATCGTTGCTAATTTCTTCTTTGAATAAAAAACATACACACTAGTCAGAACAAATAACAAATAAAATGGAATGACTTCATCACATCAACACAGCGATACTTAAAACATGACCAATCTTACCATCGCAGCTCCTGTAGCAATGCCAGCAAATCCCATCTCAGTGATGGGTGTATCAATCACCCTCTTATCACCATATTTAGCATGGAGACCCTTGGAGACTTTGTAGGCACCATCATAGAGGGCCACTTCCTCACCCATCAAGAGGACCTTCTCATCCCTAGCAATCTCCTCATCAAGGGCGGAGTTCAGGGCATCTCTGACGGTCATCTGAACGTGACATAGAAAATTATGATATTCATCATTTGACAAATGTTCATCTTTTGACCGTATCTGCAATTAACCTCTGCACTTAAAGAATACTCCCTATAATATTAATATAACAGAATTAAATGCATAAAAAGGAAAATGTAGAAACAGAATGGAAGTGAAACTAACTACAAATGGACCTCTGGTTGTCCGGAGACTCTGGATACCTTAGTAAAGCCTAGTGAAACTAAAAAAGAATGAAACGCTGATAATACCAAACAACAACAACAACTAGTTTGGCCAGGAGGGATTAGAACTGTCTGCAAGTCTGCATGGTCACAGGCAGTGGTTATCTCATTGGTCTAAAGTAAAATTAGCGCAAATTAAAGGGAGTGGATCGCCAGTTTCCATGTGCAGAAGGCCATAATTCGCTGACACCAGACTTGGTGGAAATACCATTAATGGGGGTACAATTTTGCACACAGCAAACCCATAGTCCAGTCAAGAATTACCCCCAATCTCTGGGAGAGCTCGAGAGTCTTCGGCAAATCAAAGCATTACATAAGGTCCAATGGTCATAAAACTCAAGGCTAACCCTGGTGATTGACAACACCTGTTATTGGGTAAACACCCGAACGGTGTCGAATTCCCCATGAGAGCCGACTACTCAGTGACTTTAAGCGTACCTTGCGGCTTGCCGTGCACGCGTCATATTGGACCTCTGACTTGTCACTATGTTGCGCTTATTTTCATAATAATTTTAGACCATGGGTTATGTAACTGAAGGTTTTAACCATGGGTTAAATTTAAAACTCCTTTGTGAATTCGGGCTTTTGAGTTCCCCCTCCCAGCTCCCCCGTCACTCACAGTCACACTCACAACAGCAGCGCAGAGACTATTTGCAGCGGTAGCTCAGCGATGCATTGCGCATCATGCACTGGCGCTGTCAATGACTTGTTGTGGAGAAATTTTTCTACTTACCTGGCCCGAAGCCGGTGAAGAAGTACTCAGACATCTCCTGACAAAGGCACCCGGGAGGATCTGAAATAAATTGATAATACATCAAATCATATTACTGACGTTTATTTCCCCGTTTCAACTACAAGAGAGGTCAATTTATAACAACATTTTCCAGTAAAGGTTCTTACCTTCTGAGCAAAACGGAGTTTACATGCAAGAGCCATTTTGTCGAGTGTTATAGCGCCCTCTCTGATCTTTGATCAGCCGTGACGTGACATAACACCTTGGCTTGCACTTTTTTCAGCGCGTTGAAGAAAAATAAAAATGAAATAATTATGTAAATTTAAATTTCCAGACATTTAATAAACTAGTAGTGCTTATTTGTTTCCATCAAAATATCATAAGAATTATACAAATTTGAAAAAACTTGAAAAAAGAGGAACCTGCCCGAATAGGGAGGGGGGAGGGGGGTACTCACATATTAAGAAATACGGTGGTGTGCCGCTTAATGGGTCAATTTTTCACTCAAAATCCCTACACATGGGTCCCATTTTTTAAATTGTGAAAAATGGACCTTTATTTCGAGAAAAATCCCCCAAAATGGATAGCGGGTTCGAGGCTTAATTGAGCGGCACACCCCTGTCCAAACCAAATCTGAGAACCCCCCCCCCCCCCCCCCGAATCGCTAATATACCAATCATTTCCATGGATTCAAACTAAAAATGATTTATTGCAATGCAAGATAGGATATTAGCGGAAAAGGAATGTCATAAAATATAGGGGTACCCTCTTCGTCTGTGTCCATGTAGACTTCAAATGTCAATGGAGATAGTGTATTAACCACAGTTTTAAACTGATTTCAACAGTATCATTGCCTTTTTGGTGGGCTATACACCTTTTCTTCTGCCCCCTCCCGTTTTCACCAACAACAAAAATCGTTGCTGTTATAATGACTGATTTATAGATATTCTTCTTCATTTGCTTTCTTTTTCTACTTCTTTATTTATTTCTTTTCATTTTGATCCAACGATTAAATCATACGATTTTCGGGACTGGAATCAAATATTACCTTTACCTGCCCTCCACCCCCGCCCCACCCATTTTTATTGATCATGTACGTTGTCGCCACTGAACTTTGGAGGTGTCCGAGGGGCGGACCCGGGGGCGTACATGGGGGCGCACGCCCCCTTTTTTCCTTCCGAAAAAATAGCAGGTTTAGAGCGAGAGGGAAATAGACTCAAAAAGAGAAGAAAAAAGATTATTAGTCAGACTGTAGCCTACTAGGATAAATTGCACCATGGAATCCTGCGTTTTTTCCCCCCTTTGATTGATTTTTCGGAGAAATGCAGGGAAAAAGCTGAGAAATATTCACATAAAATGTCCTCAGAATGAACCATAGAGCACCACCAGGTTCAACAATTTCCGGGACCCATATTCCACGCCGTAAAGGCATCGCGCTCGTAATTTCGTATAATTAACCCCCCCCCCCCCCCCCCCCTTAGAAAATCCTTGATACGCCCCTGGTGTCAACTGAAAAGCTATGTACGTACATGTATAGTTCCTTTGGAGTAGGTACTTTGATAAAACGTCAAACCAAATGTTCTTCGGGTTTCTTGTGACTCGGGGCACACCGGAAAAATATGGGTCATATAGAAGGCAGGATGGATGATACATTTTACGACTTACTTACAACGGCATACATCATAGTACTGTAGGCCTTAGGAGCTTACTTCTTTAAAAAGTCGTCTGCGATGTTTTCCAAGCTCTTTTTCAAAAGGAAACGTCGAAAGTTGAATTTAGAGGCCGGTCAGAAAATGATGCATGTCAATGTAAATCGAGTTGCGAATTTACAAAACGTTCTGATTAATATGTGAGTCTTTTAAAAGTTGTCTTTCGATCATATACTCCTGTTCACTTTTCACCACTCGACCGGGGGGGGGGGGGGGTAGAGGCACGTGCCCCTTATAGCTACCCCATGGATAAGTCAAAATTACATACATCATTCAAATGCATTAAATTTGCTGGTCGTAATATGATAATAATGATGACTTTTGGTTATTGGTTATCAGCATTCTCTTCACTTGCGGTGATTTTCTTATTGCATATAAATCAGCGGTTTTAGAACAAAATACAAAAACATGTATGTATGTCCCTTCCTGCCCGTCACCACTTTAACCTATGACCGTCATCACTGTCCCTATTGCAACCTACTTATCTTTGGCTATATGCCTTTAATATATATAAAAATCAGGGGCGACGGAGCGACTTCCAAGTGGGTGGGGCGGGCACCAATAAAAAAGGTCACTTTCTGAAGAAAAAAAAGGCACCTACAAAGGAAATTCTCAAAGCGAAAATATACAATTTTTTAGACATTTGTTTTTACCCCCAACATAATTGTGATTACATGCAGGGGCGTCGCCAAAGGGGGGTGTGGGGGTGCGACACCCCTCCACCTGTCAGGATATTGTCGGTAAAATTGCGCTGCCGTCGGGAAAAAAGAGAAAAGGGGGAGGGAAAAAGAGAGAGGGAAAGGGAAAGAAAAGAAAAAAGAAAAGGAAAAGAAAAGAAAGAAAGGAAAAGAAAGGAAAGAAAAGAGAAAGGAAAGAAAGAGAAAAAAGAAAAAGAGGGAGAAGAGGAAAGAAAGGAAAAGAAAGGAAAGGAAGAAAAGGAAAAAAAGAAGAAAAAAGAGAAAAGGGAAACAAAAGAAACGGGGGGTGAGGAGAGGAGAAAGGGGGGGGGTAAGAGCCTGAGAAAGGAGGAGTGGGAAAAAAGAAAGGGGGGGGGGGGTTGTGGGTGGAGTCGTCTCGTCAAGGAAGCAAGAAAGACATGGGTAAATATGTTGCTGTGTCGGGTTAGCTGTGTTGGTATTCTTGCTCGATCCTCGTGTACTATATCAATGCAGAAGTTTGAAGTCGGTGAGATGTATATTTTTGGTCGGCCGACAAGTTTTTTTCCCTACGAACTGTGATTTTGTATCTGCTGTGACGACTTTGAGAGTGACTATACAACTACAATACTTGTATTTTCTCGAAGTTTCACTTTCCTATAATATCAGCTAAAGAAATCAGAGGTTTAAAATTTTCGGGGAAACTAACTCAAACAAGGATTAAGAGTCAACAACGGTACGACGAATCGTCTTCCTTTCTCTATATTTTAATGAAACGCTTAAATTTTCGCGCTTCGCGCGGGTTGGGGAAAACTTCATTTACACGTGTCGAAAACGGTACAACGAATCGTTTTCTTTCTTTCATAATTTAAGGAAACGTCAAAGCTTCCGCGCTTCGCGCAAGAGGGGGGAAACTGAATTCAGATAAATAGAGCTTAATAAGTGTCGAAAACGGTGCAAGGAACCGTCTTCTTTCTATAATAATTAAGTCAAACGGCCAAGCTTTTCGCGCTGGAAGGGGAAAATTTCATTCAGACAATGATTAAGACTCGAGCACGGTTCAACGAATCGTCTACTTTCTCTCATAATTTAATGATACGTCAAAGCTTCCGCGCTTCGCGCGGGAGGGGAAGAAACTGAATTCAGACAAGGGTTCAGAGTCGAGCACTGTTCAACGAATCGTCTACTTTCCCTAATAATTTAATGAAAGGCAATAACCTACGCGCTTCGCGCGGGAAGGGGAGAACTGAATTCAGATAAGGATTAAGATGAATTCAGATAAGGATAAGGAGTCGAGAACAGTACACCGAATCGTCTGCCTTTTCTCATAATTTATGAAACGTCTAAAGCTTCCGCTCTTCGCGCGGGAGGGGGGAAAAACTGAATTCAGACAAGGATTGAGAGTCGAGCACGGTTCTACGAATCGTCTACTTTCTAATAATTAAATGAAACGCCAAAACTTCCGCGCTTTGCGCGGGAGGGGCAGAACTGAATTCAGATAAGGATTAAGAGTCGAGAACAGAACACCAAATCGTCTGCCTTTTCTCATAATTTAATGAAACGTCAAAGCTTCCGCACTTTGCGCGAGAGGGGGAGAAACTGAATTCAGACAAGGATTAAAATCGAGAACGGTACAGCAAAATCGTCTACATTTTATAATAATTTAATGAAACGTCAGAGCTTTCGCGCTTCGCGCGTGAAGGGGGGGGGGGGGACGTCATTCAGACAAGGATTAACAGTCGAGATCGGTACAATAAATCGTCTTCTTTTCCTAATAATTTAAGGAAACGTCTAAGCTTCCACGCTTCGTGCGGGAGGGGGAGAAACTGAATTCAGACAAGGTTTAACATCGAGAACGGTACAGCAAATCGTCTACATTTCATAATAATTTAATGAAACGGCCAAGCTTTCGCGCTTCGCGCGAGAGGGGGGGGGGGACTTCATTCAGACAAGGATTAACAGTCGAGATTGGTACAATAAATCGTCTTCTTTTCCTAATAATTTAAGGAAACGTCTAAGCTTCCCCGCTTCGTGCGGGAGGCCTAACACCGACACCCCCCTAATAAGCGCGCTTCGCGCGCTCTTTAAGTCATTCGCTTGCTCACCACCGCCCCTCTCTAAAATAAGATCCTAGCTCCGCACCTGCATTAAAATATATAGCTTTGATGTTGACTAAGTTGACGAAATAATTCGTATATTTATGTCGTCGAGGAAGGGGGTAGTAAGCACATTTTTTTTTTTTTTTTTTGTCCTCGAAAATTTTAAAATTTGCACCCCCCCCCCTGGATCCGCCACTGTATAGGGTTAAATTTGTAGATATTGGGACATTTAATTTTGTCGGTAATTGGTGGCTAGTTTTGTCGGTAATCGTTGGCCTCTACACCCCCCCCCCCCCCCCACTGAAAAAGGTCTAGCGACGCCCCTGATTACATTATCTGGGATGCTTTCAATATTTGTTTCTCTTTATACATCATACGAGATATTGCTTAAGCATCATACTTTGCAGTTTCATGTGATGGTCTGAATATTCATTGGAGCAAGCGAAGCGAGCGAGAAAAAGAGTTAAGATTTGTGAGGTCGCAGTGCGAAAAATTACATCTTGTAAAAAGAAAAAACCCAATCCTGACGGGGTTATAAGCACTTTCTCATAACGGAAGACTGAAAAGACCTTTGATAAGCAACATAATTATATCATCTATACATGTGAGTGAGTGTAGCGAGCGAGCTTTGGGTGAAATTGCTTTTAATAGTCGCTCTAAATTAGAGGAAAAGGGGACACTTATCGAAAGGGATAATACACCTATTAGAAAAGAGAAGGAGCACGTGTCAAAGTACGCATGGTAAATATCAGAGATAAAAATGGGGCACTTCTTATACCTGAAAAGAGGCACTCACCAGGGATGAAAAAAGGCACTCATGAGAATGGTAAATGGACATTTGTCGACAGAAATGGGGCACCCATCAGATTTTGATAGGGCCCATAGGGGCATTTATAAGAGGTGAAAAGGGGTATTTAAGAAAAAGGGATAGGTCCCTTATTAGAAAGGAAGAGGGGCACGTATCATTGTTGCACTGACCAAATATAAAAAGGGGTGCTTATGAGAATGAAAAGGGGGCATACTATATAAGAAAAGGAAAATGTGCATTTGTTGAAAGAAAAGGGGCGCCGATAAGATTTGAGGGGCTTTTATGAGAAAGAGGAAGTGGCTCTTATTATATTAAGGAAAAAGAGGCACATAAATAAAAGGTGCGCTTATCGGAGTTAAAAAGAGGTAGTTATTAAAAAGGGAAGGGGTACTTACTAGAGATAAAAAAAGGGCACTTATGAAATTGAAAATGGATACTTATTGGACAGGGAAATGGGAACTTCTCGAAGGAAAAGGGGCACGTGTCAAAATAAAAGGAGCACTTATCATAGGTGAAAAGTAATAAAGGTCACTTTCAAAGTTAAAATGGCCACTTTTCCTATGTAAAAAGGGGCACTTCTTACGAAGTTAAATGGACAATTTTGCTATTTAAAAAGGGGCACTTTGGAGATTCTTGTAAAAGGGGGACCTGTCACCCACTGCCCCCGAGAGCGCCACCTCTGATTTAAACTGAGTGGCGTTTGAGACAGGCAGTCCTTCTTAGATTTCTAATACATAGGCCTATTGAAAGTGCTCTCCTTTAGTAATTCTTATGATCTAAATATTAAAATAGGAGTACAAAATAAAAGGAATCGCTATATAGCTGCCAAGAGCAGGCGCGGATCCAGGATTTCTTAGGGGGGGGGCCCAAATTTGAAATTATGCGAGCCAAATATTGGTACGTAATGCGGGGGGTAGGTGCAGGGAGGGGTGAGTTTCCCCCTCCCTCCTCCGCGAAACGCGGAAGCTTTGACGTTTCATTAAATTATTAGAGAAAGAAGACGATTCGTTGTACCGTTATCGAAAATAATTCTCGTATGCATTTAGTTTTTCCCCTCCCGCGCGAAGCCCGAAAAATGTTACGATTTATTAAATTATTAGAGAAAGAAGACGATTCGTTGTACAGTTCTCGAAAATAATTCTCGTATGTATTTAGCTTTTCCCCTCCCGCGCGACGCGCGGAAAATTTTAGAGAAAGAAGACGATTCGTTTTACCGTTCTCTAAACTAATTCTCGTATGAATTTAGATTTTTCCCTCCCGCGCAAAGCGCGGAAAATTTTACGATTTATTAAATTATTAGAGAAAGAAGACGATTCGTTGTACAGTTCTCGACTCTTAATCCTCGTCTGAATTCAGTTTTCCCACTTCCGCGCGAAGCGTGGACGCTTTTAACATTCATAAATCATTAGACAAAGAAGACATTTCGTTGTACCGTTCTCGACTATTAATTCTTGTCTAAATTAGTCCCCCCCCCCTATCCCCCTCCTGGGGCGAAGCGGCGGAAGCTTTGACGTTTCGTTAAACTATTAAAGAATGAAGACGATTCGTTGTCCCGTTCTCGACTCTTAATCCTCGTCTGAATTCAGTTTTCCCACTTCCGCGCGAAGCGTGGACGCTTTTAACATTCATAATCATTAGACAAAGAAGACATTTCGTTGTACCGTTCTCGACTATTAATTCTTGTCTAATTTAGTCCCCCCCCCCTATCCCCCTCCTGGCGAAGCGCGGAAGCTTTGACGTTTCGTTAAACTATTAAAGAATGAAGACGATTCGTTGTCCCGTTCTCGACTCTTAATCCTCGTCTGAATTCAGTTTTCCCACTTCCGCGCGAAGCGTGACGCTTTTACATTCATAAATCATTAGACAAAGAAGACATTTCGTTGTACGTCTCGACTATAATTCTTGTCTTAATTTAGTCCCCCCCCCCCCTATCCCCCTCCTGGCGAAGCGCGGAAGCTTTGACGTTTCGTTAAACTATTAAAGAATGAAGACGATTCGTTGTCCCGTTCTCGACTCTTAATCCTCGTCTGAATTCAGTCCCCCCCCCCCCTCTCCCGCGCAAAGCGCGAAAGCTTTTACGTTTCATTAAAATCCTTAGAGAAAGAGGATGATTCGTTGTACAGTTCTCGACTCTTAATCCCTGTCTGAATTCAGGTTCCCCCCCTCCCTCGCGAAGCGGAAGCTTTTAATTTGCATTTAATCATTAGAGAAAGAAGACAATTCCTTGTACCGTTCTCGAAAATAAACCTCGTCGAATTAAGTTCCCCCTCCATCCCGCGCAAAGCGCGGAAGCTTTTACGTTTCATTAAATCATTACAGATTCGTATTACCGTTCTCGCCTCTGAATCCTCGTCTGAATCAGGGTTCTCCCTCCCCGGCGAAGCG
>JAVYIG010008781.1:0-85430 GCA_035222895.1 Strongylocentrotus droebachiensis | reverse complement strand
TCAAGGTCGGTATTTGTAGCTGCTAATTTGAATAATTTTTCTGAAAGCCTTGTAATTCCTCGGGTATCATATCTCCCTAAATGTCCCTCATTCATCATCATCACTCAACCTTGAATGAACGCTGAGACGATGTCTTCAGCGCTAAATAACATTTCTCGTCAAAATTGCTATCGTAATATAAATCATCGTGTACAATATCGGTGTATCTGTAAGTAAAGAATGCCTAAATAAGTTTTTAGCAATTGTAACGGTATTTCAATATCCGAATGGTGCAGGCTTGCCTGTATCAGTGATGCGAGCAGAATGTTTGCACCATTGAAGTCGGGATAAGAGTTTTGAATACTCGAGCCCCCGCAATATGGGATAGCCATCTTTGCCCGACATGTTTAGTCATAAATACATAGATGCAAGACCATGGTAGGATGACAGCCGGCTTAATAGGTGTTTAGAGGATCACTCTGATGATATCCATGGTATGACGTAATGTAGAGTGGCGGCTACGATCCAAATGACCTCGACAATTACTTCTTGATTTGTTTAATCATCCACTCTACCAAGCCACATGTAAAGACAGCTTCGCTGCCCTTTAGTAAACAAAATTAAAAAGGTTTCTTTAAGTCTAGCTTTTAAGTAGTTTCATATCTTCCTTAGATGTCTTTCATGCTCTTTTTCTTTCTGAAAGTCTTTAAATACTGTGGGTTCAGGTCAGGTGAGGATTGTAACATCGCGATATTGTTATGACGAAAGCTGGGAAATTGAGTTATGAAAGGATGCAGAAAGTGTTTACTGTTAAAGAGTATCTCAGAGGAAGTCACATTAGAACAGGAATGGAAAACAGGAAATGCGGAAATATCTCAAAATGGATTCATATGTAAAAGGCATAGGTCAAACAGAATTCTAGCTCTACCGTTACCTTCATTTTTTCTCTTCAACTTTCTCAATAACAAGTCGGGATAATAATACACGGGCTTTTGGCAAAGTGGATGCTTTCCCTTCGATCACACAGTTTTGAGCCAACCGACCGAATAAAAGTGCACACCTTTGAGAATGTATCCCCTCGTATCGCGTGGAGGACCCCCATGGGATGAAGAGAGAGAGAGAGAGAGGTGGAGGAAGATAGAGCGCCGGAGAGGGGTCCTATGTAGCAAGGTTGTTCATTGATCGTGCCAACTCTAGGAGAAAGTTCAGGAAACGAAGTGATATTTCACTGAGGCTCTGTGTTTGCGCGTTGAGTGGACAGAGAGAAATCACGTATTACAGTAAAAAGCACTTCGCGTCTTGGGATGGAACCTGGGATGGACAGGCACTTGGAGGGAAAGAGTGAGAGAGGGGGGACGAACAAGAAAGAAAGAGAGAGAGAGATGTATAGTTGTAAAACAAGGGAGAGAGAGAGAGAGAGAGAGAGAGACCGAGAGAAAAAGTGTGCGCGGGAAATGATTCGTGGGTGCAGGTTGGATGTGGGGTGTACGTGAGAAAGAACGGGACGGAGATGAAGGATATACATTGTAGGTTCGGGATGAAAAAGAGGAAAAGAGTATAGAGGGAACTTTAGAAGGAGAGTAAAGGGGAGGAAGACAAACGGAGGAAAAAAAGATAGAGAGAGAGGGTGAGACATCGATGGAAGTGAGCAGGGAAGAAATAAATGTAAAGAGAAATGCAAAGAGTGAAGTAAACACCGTAAAGACAGATAAATACATGGTCAAATTGAGTATCACAAAAGATGACTTTAAAGTGACTCAGTAACATTGTTGAGGTTGATGAAAAAAAATTGCTTAATTTGTGTATAAAATGTTACTTACTATATTCCTTCTACTATACTAACCCTCTGACATGCAAAAAATCCTGAACAAATTCTAAAACCACAAAGATATCTATGGTTTTCCTTTGAAGGCGGTGATGTGAGGCACCCTCTAACAGTGATTAACAGTAAGTTCTCCCAACCATTTTTGAATTTTCCCAACCGTTTTTCCATGAGAAAAAATACATAAAACAGGCTATAAAAACCTGTCAACACTTAACTGTCTGGAATGGGAATGTAGAGCCATTTTATTGTTTTGTGACGATTTACATTCACCTAAAATGTAATTAAATTGTCCTTGTCTTGATGCTGAACAGGCTTTGACAAGTAGCAGAATAGAAGTAGAATAATATAGTTGGGAGAATTAAGGAATCGATCGGATCAGTTTTTCCCTGTTTGTACCATGAATAATGATCTGTTTTCACTCAAATTTTCAGATTTCTCTTTAATTGTACATCTAGCATTGAAGTCACTAACTTAGCACCACTATCTCTCATCTGAACAATGTTACAAAGTCCCTTAAAAGACGGAGGAACACGGGACATGAAATAGATTAGGCTAAAAGACAGAGAGTAAGAGAGAGAGAGAAAGAAAGAGACAGAGAGACAGACCGACAGAGATAGAGAGAGATGGGGGTGGGGTGAACGGTGGACAGAGAACCAAGGGTTAAGAACCTGGTAGCATTGATTGTTGAAGTTACCAACCTATCCGATTTCAAGGACAGGTCTGTACTCCGTTGGAATTGTTCTGCTTGGTCAAAGTTATTCATAGATGCACTTTCGCGTAGTTGTCATTATTGTTTCACACTCTGAAAGTGTACACTGCTGCTAGTGGATACATTGTTATCCTTTAACAATGTCCCTTTTGATTTATTCGTGTTTTGACATCAATTACGACGATTTTCAACAAATATTTAACAATCCTCCTACGCCGCGGCGTGTCCAAGAAAAACACTGACGTCATGCCACGTTGTTTCTCATTGAAGTGTTATTTCATCGTCATAGTATGGGATGCTGATCTGAAGTGGAAATAGGCTGTTCCTCAACCACCATAAACCTTACCTTTACACATTTTTAACGATTATAATCAACCGTCCAACATTCTTATTCTAAGTTTCATTCCTCAGCATCATCTTGCCTTCTCGATAGAATGTTCTGATACAAGCCCGCACAATCTAGCATTATGCATGCCATGCAAAATCAATCATTATAAAATGCCATATTAATATTAGTAGTAATATGCAATTATTAGATGTTGGTTAGAATGAAGAAAAAAACTACTATATTTATTTTGTTTATTAAACTATACATTTTGTTATTTTGATAAATCATCGGAGATTTTTACAGATAAATACTTTACTATAAATGATAAGATGGAAATGTCTGGTTAGAGGTTTCGTCCAACTCCACAAGATCGAGTGAATGTTGTGATACTATATAGTATGATCTCTCCTCTTTTGCACGAAAGATATCAATCACTTTATAGAGTCATATTATGTTTATCCAATCTATAATCAACCTGATTATTATACATGCTTTGTAATCAGAAAGTAAACCTACATTTAAGATTCAATCATGTGCTAGGTTGCGAATTCAGGCTGAGGATGCAATATGGACCTCTAAAACGTGACCCGATCGTTTAAAGGTACTATGTTCCCATTTGCCGGCCAAATAAAGAAAGGTTAATTCCAACGGGATTTGAAAGATAATAATTAGAACTTCCCTAAAAAAGGGGGGCTTGAAAATCTCTTTAAGGTGGGAAAATGACGACTATTTATTGTCAATCGACTTAAGTGCTACCAAGTCAGAAAGTAATAGTCTGATTTTCAGACATTGTACCGAATGGTTGTACGTTTTGTGCTGCGCAAAGATTCAATCATTTTATTTTGGCCATTACAAGAAGTGGGTTATTGATGTACTCAAATGCTCATGTTCCCTTTACAGCTCATTGATATACATGTTATTACCAAAAAAGAAAAAGCCAGTGAGTCACTCAATAGTGTCTGTCAGTGAAGTCTAGCAAGTAAACGGGTTTCCTTGCATAGTTTTAATATTTAGGACACTGCTAACGTTCAAATTTCACAGATAGGACATACATGACATATTCATAATTCCTGCAAAGTTCTACAGAAGTTGATGTTAGCTGCAAAAGGGACATAGTATCGATAAGTGCTATCAATGTGTTTCGCTGAGTTTGTTTTGAAAACTGTTATTGTGTCACTCTTTTGGAAAGTTTATTTTGATGATTGACAGTTATTTTAGTCATGATTGATTTTGTTAAATGCGGTTTGGAGTCGGCAAGAAGCTATTAATTCATTTTGGTTTCATATAATCATCTAAGGTTTATATGTTTCTCCTCATTATTATCGAAAGTGGGTAAACTTGTTTTATAATTCTAAGTTGCACTCGATTTTCTTGAATCCTCAGGCGCTTAATGTGTTTTGGAATTTATTTGATGGCCGGTAATTTCAATTTGGATCATCCCCTCAACATTGAATGTCCCCTCGATACCAGTATTTTCTTTCTTCCTGTTTAGAACTCATTTTAAAACTGAATGCCTAGTTTTCTTTGAAGTTCGTTTTATGTTGGTTGCCCTCTCCCCTGTGTTTACATAATATCATTACAACATTTTGATATCGATCAGTCTTAAGGGAACCTGGATGAGCTTCCAAATCGGTCGTTCTTCTTTAAATTGCATTCGCAGACTGCAACGATCCGAGTATCGGTTTCAAATTAGTCGCTACTGGTGAGACTTAGGACGAGATTAGTAACTCAAACCTGACTTGTTTTCCCGATTTTTCTTAAATGTAGGCACTAACAATAGATAATTAATGAAAATGGTAGGAAAGCATAGAATGTATCCGTTACAAAAAGCTTGTGTAAATCGCCTGGTTTAAGTCTACATTGAAAACAAAGCAAGGAAAAGCGGGAAAAAAGATTCGGCAATAGTATTGGATAACCCCCTTGTGAAAAGAAGGAAGAGATTTGTTTCGTATGCCTTGCGTTTTCTAAATTGTCTTTCTCAATGTCGAAGCTACAGAGGTCAGGTTGCACAAGAACAAGGCAGAGGGAGAGAGATGTGAAAGGGATTTTGAAAAAGAAAATGAAATAACTCTTTCCACAGCATCCCCCTTATTTTGCATGTGATTCACCGAAGAAGAGCGTTGCCCCACCCCTTCCCACTCATCGCTCAGCCCCCCTCACTCTCAGGACTCATACTACGCCATTAGTTTGAATGAATAGGTTCATCCAGTTTGAGAATAAGACCCAACAATTATTGCTTCCCGCATTCCTTCTTGGAAGAAATTACAGAAGAAACAGAAATTATTCTTGTTTAGGCATGTTGCAACGAAAATCACCCCTAAATCGTGATTTTAAATATGGTCAAAGGTACTACATGTATGTCTCATTGCAGCCGTTAACAAATTCTGTAGAACTTTGCAGGAATTGTGAACATGGCATGTAATGTCCTATCTGTGAAATGTAAACGTTAGCAGTGCCCTTGCAATAATAAGTGAATATTTTTAATCAACCCTTCCAAATTAATAACCTTCTGCCCACCGTTTTTTTCAAGGAGATAACGATGTGCCTTCTCTGCCACCCTTCCGCAAGTACATTGTATAATCATTCGATCAGTATAGCATGCTCTTTATGTCGTTAAAGTGGAAAGCCTTTGGAGCAATACAATATGCAGATTGAGGCCGGTATTGACGATTTATATTACACTCTACTATTTTCAAACTAGTACCTTGTCTGCAAGCAATAAAAATGTATCCTAGCCAGGCTTGTGATCAAGATGCCTATGAATAGAATGAGCGGTTCACAGCTTTGATATTACTTTGTAGTTTAGAAGCGCAAAGAAAGCTAGGGGTGATTATTGAATTGAATTGAAAATGGTTTATTGACAACGATACATAGCAGCCCCAAAGCTGATTGCATATCGGTTCACATTAAAATAGCAGTAAAATCACATTGAACTTATATTACAAAAAAATACATTAATCTTAGCAATTTGAAAGCATCACAGAATAATAGTTTAAGTCTGTACATTATAAGATAAATCATACTAGGGATGTTGTTATGCAACACTGAATGAGGGAGAAAAGAGAGAGAGAGAGAGAGAGAGAGGGCAAAATAGGAAGTTTTATCAATGTCTACATTCAATACATTATAACACAGAAAGTGACTTAGGCATGGATTGAAGGGCATTTAAAACTAACAAATCAACAGCTAAAAGATACACATATTAAACTCTTTTACAAATGAAAAGAGGGTGCACAGAGGAAAATAAATCGAGTACAAAATAATCAGTAAATCATACAATTAACAATAAACAAAATATTACGATCGGTATTCTTAGGGTAGAAGATTCTCTCAGTAGTTGAGGGAAACTGTTTTGCCTTGGTGAATCTCTGAATAATTTGATGAATGATAAAATAATCCATCTATAGATGATTAACATGAATGACCACAGAACATCCTGTTTCCCCTCTCATTAATTAATTATGTTATGGATGAAATTATAGTTTCATACAATTACCATTAAGGATCTTTTGTTTATCACGCTGAAGTAATAGTAATGATAAAGCACACCCTAAGTCAACTCATGTAAGTTGGAGAAATGTACTTCCTTCAAAGGAAAAGATTGTCAGTATTTGTTTCAGATCATAAATCTGTTTGCAATTATAGGAAGATCACGTAATTCTTCTTCTGTTGCAATGTTTGCTATTTATTTTGGTGATCACATTTAACTCCATTGTTTAAAAAAAGATTCAATCACCTAAGTTATTGTGTTGTTGAGTTATCATGGTTATGACATCTCCGAATTTAAAATAACATAATTTTGTTTATGCCATTTATTTATATGATAAATAATCGGGTACTTGGCGGTAATACTAGTGTGGTTATTATTGTATTTCGACCTTCAATCCTTTGGCATTTCACATTTTCATTCTTCAGGTTGCTATATTTATATTTTCACGTATCTGTACAAATTATTTTTGTTGTCCATGTGCTGCATTTGTGCATTAACGGAGGGCAAATATCTCGAGCATGCGCGATTTCGATTTATTTGATCTTAAATGTGAAAGCGTAAGAGACGAAGATGACAGAGAAAGATATGGGGAGAGAGAGGGAGAGAAAGAGATGGAGAGAGACAGATAGAGAGAGAGAGAGAGAGAGAAGAGAGAAAGAGAGGGGATGAGAAAAATAAAGAAAGAGAGAGAAAGAAAGAATTGAAATGATTTGATGTTCATGAGTGGCACTGACTATTCACGTCATCCTGTCTAGTTTAGAAAGGAAGCGGTGGATTTAATTTCTTGCGCTCCTCTTCTCGTCTTTCGTATCTAGAGACACCTGCCTACAGTCATTTTATTGAGGTTTTAGGTCTGTATCCCTCCCCATCATGATAAGGGTCTACATCTTTATATCTCTCCCACCTCTTTGGGTCTACCCTTATTTGATAGTTACGTGGAGGGTCTAGGTCCGACTCCCCTAGCTCCAAATGGTGAGGTCTGGACTTAGGTTTCTACTCCTCACCACCCTAAATAAAGTTATATTCTGTAACCCCCCCCCCCCTCCACCCCTTTCCCCTCTATTCCATAATACATAGCGTATGCAAAGTCTAATATATATTTTTAAATCATATTTTATTACTGGATTTCCCATATGACATTTGTCTGATTCGATTTTCATATACTCGGTGAACTTTGCATCGCTCCACTCATATGTTAGATGTATTGGAAAAGAAAGAGAGAGATAGACAAATAGTTGTAATGAGTGTACCGACAGAAAAATTATTACAACAAAAACGGATGGATTCACAATATACGTTTTTTTTATAAATATAAACAATGATATTCAAGTGCTATCTTACGTCTCATTAAGACTACTGCAAAGGACGGGGGTAATTAAGTCTACAAAGCTTTGTGGTTTAAATCCCAAGATGGGATGTAGCAGCCTGTCATAGAAGATGGTGTTTCCAGTCTCAGAGAATCGTACGAGATGTCACAAGTCCATAAAAAACTAATATGTCAATAACATCTAGATGAATTTATGAATAGACGTCAACTTTTAAAGTCCAGTGGGATCGCATAGAAAATGGCAACGTTTATTTTGATTGTAATTCCTGCCGTCAGTACAGTTGAAAATAGACTTAGAATTAATCGGTTGCGTTCCGTGAGTAACATGAAAATAAATATTCCACATTTGCTCTCACTGGTTTGTATTGCACCGGTGACAGTCGCTACGGGTTTAATTCTTCACAAGTAGTGGGTTAGTGTTATATTTGCTTGTGGGTTTTATCTTACGTTTAGGGTTCGGTTTAGGAAAGGTTTTTATTGTTTAATCCAAGGTTGAAGGAATTTGGTCATTGTAGAATATTGACCCCGGAACAGTTGTCGCCGGAGCATGACTGTTGTACAACCAGACGACCGTGATTTTACCATTGTTAAAACTGTGAACGAATGACGTCATTGGCAGAGTGAATCGCATCCGCTGAAGGTGAGAATCGCAATCCTATATGTACATTATTACGTAATCGCACCGCTATGCAGCACCGAGGGGTAGTTTATAGCATCTATGTCAATCTAAAGTAGATGTGGACATATCGGTGATTTGTGTCTACCGTACATGAAGTTCTAGCCTATATTGCAAGGTCATTTAAATTTTTAAAAACTTAGCTTCGAAAGGAGATTTAAATATAGCTGGTAGTGCAGTGTTACATACAGGGGGAGGGAGCATATGCCCCCTCCCCCTCCTGAGAAAATGGCAATCTAGCAAACTTTATATACACAACATTATATCCATTGATGCACCCAAAAGCACCTTTTAACCCCAAAATTACTCTCTTTTTTTCTACGTTAGTGAGATATTTTTAGTAAGATATTTGCCCCCCCCCCCCGCCCGCAAGGTAAACATGGATTTGTCACAAAGGTAGTTGGGAGGGACCGAGACCTTGTTCAGCAGATTCGTAGTCGTTTATTATTAAGATGTAGTCTGATAGCTAACCCCTTTGGCTCTCAACGTTCCTGCCACTTGACTAACTTCCGTTGGAAGACAATAATCTACATTTGCCACAAATGGCCACAACTGCAGAATGTAGGTACCTGGTAGGATTCTTTCCTTGAAATGAACTGTTCATTGTAAACGATTGCCAGAGCTCAAGCCGAAGGCAATAATTTCCAGAGCAATTTCAAAGCGCATATTTTGGGACGTTAAACCACGATAATGTGATATGCCCTGCAAAGAGCCTGATATTGCTATTATTACTCTTTCAGAGGGTGACATTTTCAAATCGCATATGTTTGATATTGCCAACAACATTTTTAATAAAATTTGAAATGAGTATTTGTCGAATATATTGTCTGAATTAGAATCTAACTTATATTATGTTACCTTAATAAAGGCATTGAATGAATATTGATTCGACCAACTGTATCCAAAATTTCACTTTTCAACCGATGTTATTTTTAACTCTCTAGATTTAAACCATGCATGTATTCGAGTTAAAAAGCGACTCAATTTACGAGAATAAGTCAAATATATTGTCTGAATTAGAATCTTACTCATATTATGTTACCTTAATAAAGGCATTGAATGAATATTGATTCGACCAACTATTTCCACAATCTCAACTTTTCAACCGTTGTTATTTTTAACTCTCTAGATTTAAACCATGCATGTATTCGAGTTAAAAAGCGACTCAATTTACGAGAATAAGTCTTTCCCCCTGTTAGGTCAATGTGCTTGATGAAGAAATCGAAATCAATTTCTCAAATTTCAATCAAGTGCGTGGCGCTGAATGCTGTAGTTGAAATGAGATACGATTTCACCCTTCAGAAATATGAGGTACCATTTCATAGAAGTGTGACACTTGTTGCGCTAGATGTGCATAAAGTGCAACGCTTTAGACAAGTGAAGTAGGCTCTAGCAGTTAATCAAAAGGGGCTGGTTTGTGTAGAAACAGAGTATATAGAATCTTAATATGCCATAAAGTTTGCATTTATTTGAAGGAAAATTGAGAAAATGGGTGAGAGGCTTCTTTTAAAGTGTAAACTACTAATATTTTTTGAAATGATAAGAATCAATTTCATGTAATTTCTGCTCTCTGCATTTGAAACGAAGGGTGTATAATTATGATGGAGAAGAGAGAGGCAAAGAGAGGAGAGAGAGAGAGAGATAGAGATAAAGAGAGAGAGAGAGAGAGAGAGAGAAGGAGACAACGTGAGTGACAACGAAAGAGTGTGACTATCAAGTCTCTTTCTAACATCACAATGGTATTGCTTGAACTTCAACTATTCACCATTCAACCACTCAAAGGAAGTTTTTTTATAACTCACTCACTCATTTTACATATAAAGAATACGAAGTAGACGTTTAGAATATTCAGTGATACTAGTCATTTATTCAATGTATTTTAGACATGAACATGTAGGGGCTCAATGTTTATCAGTTTTTGAAAAAGTGAAAAAAGTGTGAAGAAAGCGAAGAGAATGGAAGATTAGACGTTAAGTAATAATAATGAGAGGAAGAAAACATGTAGATACCTAGGTAACGGATTATGAGGAAAAGAGGGGGGAAATGTGAAAAAAGAGGGGAAAATAAAGAGATTTAGTAGAGCATAGAGGAAGAAAGGAGCAACAAAATGTTTTTATTCAGTGAAAAATCTTTCACGGCGCCCGTTCTTGAAAGCTTAGCTACTCAAGTAAAACAACTTTCAAGACTATAAGACTACCGTATATTCGTTATCGCACTGTATACGCAGTCAATGACCAAATCCTAACGGAAACGCAATATCGGCCTACTCGCTCGCCCCCAAATTCATTGATATTACCCTGGGCTGATTGAAATCAAACGGTTCTTCTTTATTTCATTACTTATCTATCTTATCTTGTATCTTTCTCTCAGACACCTTCGGTTAGATTCCTCCTTCGTAGATCGTTCATGGTTTGGAATTATAAACATGATCGATAGGTCATTGATCACAGCACGCTCAACTATAATATCAATCGGCGGTTGATAGTGATGATGTGTTGAAGGCTTCGAGTATTTGCTCTGATTGAGATATGATAAGGATAGAAGCGGATAGGCCGGAGACGGTGGGTTATTGAAGGGTGCTGTATTAGAGCTAAATGTGAATGAACTCTAGCTCATATAGTTTAATCCTCTCAAACATTGGGCTCCTGGATACACGCTGGTAGATAGTACAGTGAACACACGTCAGGTTATTCCACCTTGCTATGTTTATAACAATCTTCTTCATGTAGTGTCCAATGTGGCGTGAGCTTATTGAAATTCACGCTAAGGTATCATGCTGCTTATATAAATTAAGCTTGCATCATACCTCCGCTAACCCCCTCGATGATGAGGAAGATTAATTTGCTCGGACCTGTTGTATGTTGTACTTTCCGTCTCGTCTACCTAGGAGATTTTTATTGCTTTTTTTCATAAACAGATGAACAGAAAAGGTTATCGAGTTTTTGTGGTGATTGGCAGCTGTGATATTGGAAGTTGATCGACCTGCTATGATCTATACCAGATGAAATGAGGCAATGTTTTGGTATTGCTTCGAATATCAATCTTATCATGCAAGGAAAAGCCATCTTAATATTAAAATTAATTAGAAAAGAGCATATGGCTACACGTGCTTTGCATCCCCTGAAACACAGGAAATGGTGATGTGGTCGATTGGATAAGACACTGGGATGTTGATCACGAGGTGCGTGATTCGAGTCAGGAGTCGAGCCAGGTGAAGTGAAAGAATATTAATAGGAATTAATTCCTTGAATACATCAGTGTCTTCATCAGGCATCCAGGCTATAAGAAGTGAAATATTATTGATTTCATTTTCAACATGTGAAAGAATTAAAGATAATTCTTATTTAAGATTTCTATTGATATGTGATATATTCCGTTTGATCTGTAACTTGAAAGTTTTTTTTCTTCAAAACCATATAGACCTTAAACCTTTTAGACGTGTACACACGGTATAGGTTAATAAGTATGTGGTATTGTAGGCTAGACGATTGTGAAGAGTATTGCACTTTATTATTTTTCTCTATAATATCGTCGTCGGAATTCTCTTGTCCAATATCCTTTTCCTATCTCATATTCTTTTCATCTTCCTATCCTTTCCTTCCCTTGCCTCCTTCAATCCACCCATTTTCTTTCCTTCCCTTCCTTCCCTTCCTCCTTCAGTCCACCCATTTCCTTTCCTTTAACTTCAATGTGCAGCTGGTCGATGAACTAATCACATCTTTATTCCTCCGTGTGTTTTCTCGACCCTTAAATGTCATAAGGATTTGTTTACATCGAATTTAATTACATCGCATATTGAGGAGCCAAAGTCCCAATTTTCCAAATTGCGCCTCCCTTTGTCATGATGCACGTCTCTTGCAATTCCCTATTAATAATTTAAATGCATCCACACGAATTTGTTTACCCCCTGAAATATCAGAAAATATATTTATTTGAGTTGCTAAATTGAATGAAGGAAAGGAGGCTCTTACGGATATCATAAAAGTCCGAGCTTGATACAATTAGAAAGAATTGTTTGGTCATGACTTGTGGCAATACTTTGGGGTGTGTACCCCGCATTCACACAGAATTGACTATTGATTATTGATTCTATAAATCCTCGATTCCCCTGGTCGAGTGGAGCTCACAGACATCTGAAGAACTGGTATAGACTCACTCGAAATCTTCTTTATGATGAAGAAATGATGCCGCGTGCATACCAATGAAATGCAATGAGTCGAGCGTGTGTCTGTCCCGATTCGTCGAATTCCGTATTAAAATTTCTCTCGCCACACTTAATACCCGTTCAACGTCGTGTCATTCAAATAAAAATTGGGGCTCCACATCGTTCCTCGTCTCCGTGCCCTCACACTGTCCTTTTTTCAACTCCCAATAACCCAGAAGCTAGCATCGTATGACTAAACACGACAAGATGAAAACAAATACCACCAGCTCCATAAAAATACGCACTACTCACGGCCAACATTTGTGCATAACTCTCTCCAAGGTGCAGCACAGTTTATCATATTTAAGACGGTGGATGAAGAATATGCTTAAGGTAGAGGTCTCCAAGGTAATGACACCAGAGTCATCTTAAACTCAAGATTTGATGAACTTGGTTTCAGGACGGTAGCATGCAGTGTTTTGCTAGTGGAAACTCCAAACAGTACCCCCCCCCCTCCCTTGGCAACCACTAACAAAACATAAGATGTTGAATTCTGGAGAGAAAGATATAAATTTTACTAATCGTTCAGAATTTGGTATCAAAAAAGATTTTGAAGCTGTCTTTTCATTTTTAGAGTATATATTATAACTATTTGATAATAATACATGCATGTATGTATTTATACATTACATTCTCATTCATTGCTGTGATATTTTTGTGTGTTGGTGGTACCAGACACGATTAGCATTAAATGCTATTTTTTGGTCACATTTATCCTTTCAATGTTAACCATTCACATTTGATTGTAATATTGATGATGTACTTTTGTTTGGATAATAAACTTCAAACTCAACTCAAACTCAATAATAATAACAATAATATGGATATTTATATAGCGCCGGTACCATATTTGTTATTATGCAATGTTGATTTTGACAAATCATCTGGTGTTCGATATCTTGAGAAATCCATCTTATCTATTTCCATCCCAACACCTCCATTTAAGCATAGACATTTATAACTTTGGTATTTAAAGATTGCTCTTTCCTCGGCGCTGTAAATATGAGAATTACCTGAGCGTTGTCCTACTCTTCTTACATCTTCTCTCACTCTACTAACACTCCTTACTAATAGTATTTTGTTAAGGATTGTCTTCTGTCTTTATTTAGAAAGGGGGTAATTCCTAACAGAGAGGGCATACTAATGCCCCATCACACTTTGATCAGCGTGGTATCTAGTCGTCTTCCATGACATCAATTACCCCCAAACCCGATCTGCATTCTACGGTTTATTCAAACATGCGTTTTGGAGGGAAAAGGTTAGAAGTATCAGCCAAAGTTTACATAGATTAATGCTGACTCCCAATAACAATACCATGGTTATGATGGACAGGAATGTTCGTCAAGTCGCGGCGAAACTACTCTTGACATTGGAAAAAAAACATAACACAAATATATTGTCTTCTCATGTTTGCATCGGTACCTGGGTACCTGTTGATTCGCATGAAACCTAGATGAGATGGATAGAGCTGATTTTCTGAGATAATTCGAGGAAGAGAGAGAGGAGATGAGAGAGAGAGGGAGAGAGAGAGAGAGAGAGAGAAAGAGAGAGCGAGAGAGAGAGAGAGTAAATGCCAGTACCAAATTCATTATATTTCTCCATTGGGAGAATAGGTTATCCAGCCAGGGCCAATTGTAAAGTCCTACCCTGAGAGAGAGTCATCGAATCAATTCGGCGTATTTCTCGACCAATTTTGTTCGGTGCAAAAGTCAATCGAGGGTAGTAAAGGATAGCCTACTCGTGAAAACGCTACCCTCTGAGTTATCATTACATAGCAGGAGAGGAGGAGTGTTTGTCTTGAATAAGTGACTACATGGCTAGTAGTAGAAGAAGTAGTAGTAGTATACATATAAATATAAATTCAAATATTATATTTATATATATATTTATATATATATAGAGAGAGAGATTTAGAATTAGTAAGCCCATAAGAAGAATCAGTAGCATATGTATCAGGAGTTGTAGAACAGTAGATGATTGAGAATGGATTCAAAACCTAATACACAAGTAAATGCTCATACTTTTTATTAAAACAGTAATTTATCAATAATTCAATTTAGACGTGTAGGAAAAAATAACCTTGATAAGCTCATAAGGTTATTTAATCATGCTTTCAATAATGCGTAGCGAGGCGTTGCACTATCAGCGTCACTAAACGTGTTAAATGAGGTATAATAAAGATAATGCTTGTATCGATGGCCAGCGAACTATTTTTAAAGGCTTGTCCAGATATGGCGCCAAAAAAACCGCCCGGTGTTGTGCGTCATATCTGAACGGGCCTTAACACATACTATATCATCTACATGTACATTAAAGGGAATTATAATATTCAGAATGGTAGAGAATGTGCATGCACTGTGTGCAGGCAATCCTGATTATGAGAACCGGGGTAATGATATATACATTGTGTATGTGGAGCGCTTAGAGACATATTGATGTACTAAGCGCTATACCAAGAATTATGTTATTATTTTTGATGATTATCATCATCATCATCATCATTATCATTTATTATGCTTGCAATCACACCAACGTGTTCTTCAGTTGATCTGACAATTGATATGTTATGGTGCCTTATCCGGACGGACTCTTTCAATGATACAACTACCCAGAAACAACTTTGCATCTCATTGCTCATACTCTTGAGGTATGTATTCATCAGCTCGAGATTGCCGAATGGCCCGTTATTTATGATTTGGGAAATAAGCCCGAAGTTACAAATCGAGTCTTCATCAGCTTGAGATTTGACCTTGAAACTCGAAACTCGAGCTTGATATATTTTGCTCAGCGTTCGTGCATAGTGCGAGTCTTCGGGCTGGTGAGGGCGCACCGGACAAATAGCGGGATATTTTGCAAAATAGTCCAAGATATCTTGGGATGATTATCTCGACCGAATATCTCGTTAGTTGCAACTGTGGGCTGATGAGGACGAAAAGTAGCTGGATAATTTGCGATCGGGATAGTAAAAATAGCGGGTTATTCGGCAATCTCGAGCTGATGAGGACAGGCCTTTGGAGAAAGAGGGGTTGATGAAGGTCAGTCCTAGGCTGAGGAAACTTAATTTCGTCGCCGATAGTCGTTCACCTTGGCTTCTCGGCAATGCTTTTATCTCTTCTCAAAAATAACCAAATTTACATTTCTGAGAAAATGCCAAGGCACTTATCAGGTCCATTCGAACAGATCAGAAGTCGATTTGAAGTAGTGCATCCACAGAGTTTGGTGTGATGTTAAGATTACCGTAATATAAGCATGAACATCAATGTAAAGGTCATGTAATATCATGTTAACAAGGGGGAATGAGTGTGATGGGGGTTCCTTATTAAAAAGCAGACAACATCCAAACTATTAATAACTTGTGGTGCTGTCAGAAGTCGAAAAATAAAGTTATTTCGCGACCAGGCCTTTTACATTATCCATGCGTAATATCTCGATTAAGAAGACAAATATTTTAATAAAACTTGAAGATGTCATGACAAATTAATTCAAATGCTTGCAAATACTTGTACAAGCTTTTCATGTTGTACAGACTATTCTGCGTTTTAATCAAACTAGATAACTCGTGCATTGTTTCATCTGACGCTCGAATTTTTGTTGTTTTAATTGAAAGTTTTTTTTCTTTTTTTTCTTCATTTTATGTCTGGTATAACCGATGTTTTTATAGATTAATCTTCAATCTTCCGTCAGTTAATATTCATTTTATTTATTTAAATTGTTGTATTTTACTTCACTGGCATACATTTCTCTTCTAATCTGCTTCTGTATTTCGTTAGTTTCCTCTGGGGGATTAATATGGCGACGTTCACCTTTTATAGGTTCATTTGTTATGTTTGCCTATCATTATCGATTTGTATAGTTCTCTATACTTTTTACATATTATATCTCTTTGCTGAACTCGTAACCCAAATTCCAACAATTTTACTTGCGGCCATTACTAGTCGATGTTTTTCAATATTAGGCTTACCTACCGTTACTGTCAAAGTTATTGAATAAAACTCTTGGAATATGAATCAGGTAGATTGTGACCTTTCGATCTCTTTCTCTTTTGCCGCCATCTGGATTCATCTTATGAAAACACTGATCTCCTGATATCTTGGCCGACCTATTTAAAAACCACTACTCCATCTCACCTGTCTCTCTCATCGTCTTCAGGCCGAGTTTCATATATTTCATCACCGTTTACCAATATTGTTAAAGAATCTCTTCTCTTTATTTAGTCGGCACACGTCATAATCACAATTCGACGTCGAATAGGGTGTTGTTTACATTACGAAGCACCTTGTCTAACTTCGAACCTTATTCTATTTATTCATGTATTCACTTGGTCCATGGGTGGGATGTGGGAGGTGTGTTTAGTGGGGTTCTAGTATTCTTGCTAAGCGGATCGAGAACAGAGTATGAACTGGGGCTTTGAAGAGAATTTGCCAGACGTATCACTGGTACCATAGACAGTAAAGGGGCACCGTTCGGATTAAGCTCGAAAGCATTTGAATATCAAACTACCAGGGTTGCACCGTACATCCGGGCTAAGCCCCCTCCCCCTTAAACTGAGCATGCTAAGAAGTAGCACACAAAGTAAGCCTTACTCATATTTCCTGCCACTGCCATTATGTAGTATTTGCCTAAATTCACTTCCCATACACATAACAAGCCACAGGAAATTAATTAATGTTATGAATCTCCAACAAAATCGTGTAATATTTTATAACCCCTTCATGAAATTGTATATTAATTTTTATTTTTGATATCTTTGTGGTTGTCCTAGCTTCTTTGTATTTTAGTTTCACTTTTATTCATTCTAAAAGCGATTCTTTGGGATTCTTTCATAATAAATATATATTGTGCCCCAATTTATAAATTCCCGCATTTCATTTTCTGCTTACGTCAAAGTATGATATAACCAAATGAAATACTTTTATACCTATAGGAGTACGAAATCAATTTTTGCCTAGACGGCTGACCTTTCTTTCCGAATTAGAATTTATCTAAGTGAATGTTAGGTAAATATGATGTAATATGTTTCTATTAGAGCTTACATTGTCAGCTTATTTTATTAGAGGACCTCCCCGTCAGTTGGCACTTACGTCACTAGACGTAATCCAACTCAATTCGTCATTAACTTTTCTTCTTTTGATTTATTTCAGGTATTCTGTCTTCATACTTGCCGCGCTAAGCACCTCCCAATCCCAGCAAGTCTGCTAAGGTGTTTGCATTAACAACGCGGGAATTTAGAGAAAATATATAAGAGGATCTTTAGTATGGTTTGTATGATTGATCCTCTGGTTTAAAGGAATTTGCAAGGTATGTCCAAGACGTATGTCCACGTCATAACCACAAATACAAGTGAAGGTCAGTTTCTCGTCCCCGTCACAATCAGTCTTCTTGAGATTCTGTCAAGATTTGTAAATTGGATTTCTTTGTCAGGTTGTGATTTCATTTTTACGACCGCCTGAAATGATTGAATTCGTTTCCAACCGTTTATTTCTACTTTATTTCATAACTGAAAAGTATAGTTTATTGGTTCTTGACTACCTCTCTCTCTCTCTCTCTCTCTCTCTCTCTCTCTCTCTCTCCGTTTATCCCTATCTCACCTTTTTTTCTCACTTTACCTATTTTCCCCTATATATATACACACTTTCCTTTCTTCACCTCAAAATATTTCAAATTCAAAATTCGGATTATTTTGATACATTTACTCACATTAAAGATAGCATCAATATTTCAAAGCCACAATGTCTATATTATCGAGAGTTTGAACCCACGTATTATATTTTCGTCAAATTGCACCGTATAATTTGTATTTACTCATCAACGAGATAAAGCATTACATCCTATATGAGTGAATAGATAGCCAATCAATAATAATTCAATAACCTACATGATTAAGAATCGAAAAGGCAAGTCAATTAAATTACCCCATCCATGATTTTCTAATATTTTTTTGTTGATGGGTTATATTTTCATACATTGGTCAGCGAGTTTACACAGAATATCTCATTTCATTAGCGTGTTTACACAGGGTTTCTCATTTCATTAGTTGCTATTCTAATGGCTATTCCTATTCCAAAAATTTCAATTACATGATTGATCAAGGCTTAAGAGAGACAGTGGCAAACCACATGGGACCTGACTTAAGAGCTACTATCCAAAGGCTTTGGAAGCGCATAGAGACGATATATCATCACGTGATATGCACTGTACAGAAGAGAATGCAAATATTATGATTAATATTTTAACCGGACTTCATTACCAATGAACCATCTGGAAAGTCAATAATATGATCAGACGAACTTTTAATTCTGATGATAGAATAACGCGGTTCATTATAGATTCATAAAGTCATCAGTAAATAACCTTCACTGTCTCTTGATAATCAGAATACAAGGATTTGAGAGCCCCCTGTCTGGACCTCATCTTATCACCATCCCGGCTTCCCTCAGAGTCATCAATTGAGAGGCTCGAAGCTTTCCCCTAATTGATAAAAATGACCTTTTTTGTTTTTTGGGGTATCTCTAGAGATACTAAAGCCTTTGCGTATAGCTTCTAGTAATGTATTCCTGCTATAATGTAAATGATAATACTTCCTCTAGCAGTGGATATGCAGGAAGCAAAGGCCGCTTAGAAATGGACGAGAAAAGAATTTTGGTATTTAAAGGAAAGATATAGCAGATGCCCTAGATAATATCGAGGTTTCCGTTTCCTTCTGCGTATTTTCTTTCTTAAAAAAAAACTACTCTTTCCTATCTCTATTGTAATAAAGGACAGTACATGCCACCTTATGATTATGACATATATATATCTATATGAATTCCATAGCCTGCCAAAAAACATCAACTTTATAAATAACTTTGAAAGAAAGTCTTACTCTGGCCTGGAAATTAATCTTTCTATTTGAAGGGATGTTATTGCAGATGTCAGAGATAAATATTTAGGTTTCCGTTTCCTTTTCACCCACTTTTTACCTTAAAAAAGAAATATTTTTCTTGAGATTGGCGTCTACATAAATCAGGACGTTATAGGACCTGGATAAGTATATGAATGATATATACTATACAAAGGACCCATAACATAGGATGTGTTTAGATATAAATCCTCTTAGGGCACTAATTTTTCAACAGATGAAACTCCGACAATTATGCACACTTTAATCAATCAAGCTTTCAAACATGCGATTTTGTTATCGATGGACAGTTTTCATAATGTGTATCTCCTAATTGCAGCCTAAGTGTTGTCTTCGTAACTTTAAGAAATTCGTATATTATGTAATACGCTACTGACAGGCAGCGCTCAGTTCTTATTCAAAGTCGGGTGACATCAAAATTATAAGTTGATACCTGTTGTAGCGCAGGGCTGCATACAAATCATATTTTTCATTCAAACATCTAAATAGATTTCATTGATTTGTAAATACTAAAATAATTTTCTCAGACTCTAAGATGCTCAAAGTTGAACTTCTCCATGTGTAAAAGATCTGGGGATATTTGGGGTCATTTGTACCATGTGCTATCTGTAAACTCCCTTATTCATTCACCCGACATTTAATGGTATATACAAGTGAGTTTAGCTTAACACGTGTGATGCTCCATCTCCTTGTCAACAGGCACTTTTAGATTTGCACGTCGACATAGTGGACTGCTACGTGTGGCGTCCAGTCTCTTACAAGGACGTCACATGTGCGAATCTAAAAGTCCTTATTCTCAATGCAGTCTTTGACGACCGCCCATAGTCATGGTGCCATGGAGATTCGATGGGAGAAAGTCCGATGAGTATTGGGAAAGGAGGGAGGGGGGGGGGGGGGGGAGGTAAACAAAATTGGACATATGTCACCAGCTGCCATTGCTAAGATCATGCTAATTAATATCAATCATTCTGTTATTGTTATGGTAACCATCCTGTCATACCCGGCTTTAATTTAAAGATTGTATTCTATTTCTAGTCTTGTTCACCAGAAGAACGGGGACAGTCCTTAGTTACCGTGGTAACTGTAATCAAAGTACAACATTATAGGCAAGTTTGGTGCACGAACAAACATCGATCTTTGTTCCATCGAACCTCTATGACGCTAAACGCCTGCCATGCGGAAGTAGGGTGTGTTTGTGAAGGTCAAGGCAATAAACCAAACTATACTAATGTGTCTGCTATCGCACATTGATCGATCGGCAATCAGACCTGCAAAATTGCAATCGAAAATAGAAGGATCTACCAAGGGAGATATCCATGATCTACCGTAGATCCTCCACCTAACTCGTGTCAAAATCACTCACATTATTTTCAGTAATTAGAATTTAATTTCTAAAATATACTTCTTCATCTGCTATTGAATTGCCATCCCTTCCCATTATGATTTGGTGAAGATATTGCCGCCATGGGATCTACACTAGACGGCATCAGTAAGTTTGGATCATTAGGTTTGAGCGAACAGTTTGAATAAAATCAACATTTGAGTAGGTTGCGGGTTATGGTCTGTATAGGGGAGAGGGGATGTCTCTATGATTTATAAGGCATACTATCTTACTTGTTTACTTTCTAGAGTCTAGCATTAGTTTTTGCAAATTATCTAACTCTTCAAAGAAAAAAAGAAGAACAAATGAAAAGGATGGGAGCCCTTTGAATATTCAAACACAATGCATGCATTTAAGAGAATGACCCCGTTATGCTGGACTAAGTTAATTATTTATTGAACATGTACATAATCCTCATACAGTTGATTCATCATTTATGAAATTGTGCTAAGAAAATAATGTACAGTGCTAACAAAATATTGTACAGTGCTGTCAAAATAATGTACAGTAGTATTTTCTATTTAAGTTCCGTCTCAAAACAATATTCCTGAGGAAGTACAATAGTCGCGGAAGGATAGAAGGAAAGAAACCGCGGCCGCATTATCCTCCTTCATCGCCCTGAATAAGTCGAAAACATTTTTAGCATGAAGCTCTTTTATAATGTAGATTTGTGCTCAAGGCTCAAAGAGACTATGGGCGCCGCGCTTACTTCAGAGCTGTAAATGCCGCCTCAAAATCTAGGGCTGTACATCTTGACTTATAGCAAGGAAATGACACAGCACATCCATTAGAGCGAGGAGTATCGCTTACGCCTCCAAGATCTTCCTTTTCAGCCATCTTAAATTTGTTTCGATACGATTATTCTTTCAGTAATTCAAGGAAAGGTCCATGGAATATGCAGAGGGTTTTAAAGTTACATGAATCCAGTTCGTTTTGACGAGTTACCCCTAACATAACAAATAGAATAGTGTCTGACTCGATGTTTTGAGATAACCGTTAAAAACAGGCCACTACTCGAATTACTTTTAACATTTTTGAGAGAGAAATGGTAGAATGTATCACATTTCGAGGCCAATACTGCATTTTCTTTTGTTGATTGGTGATAAACAAAACTAGTGTAGTGCATCTTCGAACTGACAGATTGTTGTCCAATTGGGGTAATGTATTTTTTCGTTCGGTTTGGTGTCGGTCTGGTGTCGGTCTGGTGTCGGTCTCGTGCTGGTTTCGTCTGATTGTGTGACTGGTGTATTATCATGCTTCTCTCCTTACTCAACGTTTGATAATGGGGCTATGGATTATCATAATAACAAGTTTAACAATTAAATAATCTACATCCTGTCTTCATCATTGAGGTATATATTGAGACGCATTTATTGACATTTACGAGTATCTGATTGCAGTAACATCAATAGCGATGTAACCAATTTATACTGGCTGCTAGCAGATACTTTACATGATGAAATTTAACAAGTTAATTTGTTTGTTATTGTAAGCTTTAAATCGTGCTTTTTAGATGTACCAGTTGGGGTAACATCAAAATCAAACCATCCTCCCAAAACCGTTTTTTTTAAAGAACATGTTCGAGAAAAGTGATGCTTAACCGATATTGAATGAAAGACCACTATCTGCTTATTTCATACTGACTGCAAGTCTCCACCCCCCTAATAAAACAAATACAAACGTCCCACCGGGGTTTTAACAGCAAGTCCTTGCTCTGAAATGAAATACCGATTGTCAAACCTGTATTAGGGATTCACCAGAGAATAGAGTACGCTATAGAACTCACGAGGCGACGACGATGCAGACAAACTTGTTCAATTATTCACATTCTATTTCACAAATGACTCCATAAAGGTGTGAATTGATAAAAACAAATTAACCATTGCTTCGGAAATCACACCGAGGGGAGTACAGACACAGCACGAAATGACTTATGAAGGGCTCTGCCTATACCTGGCTTATTGAGATTCTAAAGCGTTATGAGAATCAGTCTGGGCAGATAATGCTCAGACTGGAGTTGCATTTTTAGCTTATCCACTATTCAAATTTAAAAGAAAACAAGTTTAGCCTTTCAAAACAACAAACTCAATTTAAAGTGAATTTAGGGAAGAAAAAAATTATACTAATCGTCTAACCAGTGTTTTACACTTTGGGCTAATATCATATAGCTAATATGATGGAGGTTAGACATTGGTTGATAATGATAGAGGCGATGCTTAATTACAGAGGAGTATGATAAGGGAGATGGATATACAGTGCTCGGGAACCGTGTATGGGTGTGAAACCGTATAGTAGAACACGGAGGACGTTGTAACCCACTAATGTTCCATCTGCCTTCATCAGTTGTAATGGTTAAATCAAAGTATTACCCCCAAACCACGACGACCACCTCATCCGTTTGTTTTACATTTCTACTCATCACTATGATTTATGGAATAAAAGACCAACATAATGTGAATTCATCGAGGGAGATTAGGACATTCACATCTAACTAAGATCTCCTCCAACGGCATGATGTCCTACCCCGCCATGATGCCCCCCCCCCCCTCCATCCTCCCGATGTCCTCCTCGACCCCTTCTCGTCATCCAACTCCTATAGCCATGCTCCTCGCTGCTCCGTTACAGACCCGTTTTGCTCCTAATTAGGCCCATGGGCGGCAATACCGATAATTGCACCGATTCGCTTCAGGTTCTGTCATTTATGATAAGCCCTAGATGTGCCAAAATGCCTCTTTTACAAAAGAGAGAACAAAATTCTGCTTGACATTTTCTCCATATGCTGAGAAGAAGACTTCATTTATTAGAGGTGACGGCGCGCCGTCACCTCTAATAAACAAACGAACAAACGTTTAACATTACCTTATCGTCTGTGCTGCTGTTCTTGTTGATTTAGGAATAAATAAATAAATAAAATAAATAAAAATAGATTATAAATTAAACTAGTTATATTACTATAAACATAAACAGTATCAGAAAAGTCATTAATGATATAAAAAGTACCCCATTATTGTATCAATTAATAAATCATTACCCCTTTCAGGCCACACTACTCCAAATGACTAATCTTTCAGATAGGCCAAAATAACCCAGATTTTATCGGGATCCCATCCACGCTACAAGCGTCAAAATCAATTCGAAAACGAGATTAATTTTGAACCTCACGGTCGTTTATTTTCCTTTTAACGTCGAGGGGGGCATGGCTGGTTAGGTAATGAACTATTCATTGAAATGCTGGAGGGACAAGCTATTATGGACATGATGGGAAAGGTCTTTCCTAAGACTTTTGGTTTCCCCTAATCCGTTACAAGAAGGCGTAGTTCTATACATGGGTCCACTGTGGGACTCAGGCCCTTTGTTCATTCGAGCCCCGAGCCCCCCGCCCCCATCTAACACTCACATACTGTACGCCTGTGTTTTTTGTGGTCATATTTAGCAGATTAAACATGTGTACAGTATGTTGTCTTTAATGTGTCACAATCATCGACTGACTCAAGATATTTCATCTTTATCAGAAAACAAGACTAGTCAGAAAAATTACAAATGGTAAAACTGCAGATTCTCCTTCGAACGCACCTGGTTATGAAATAAGAGATAATGCATATAGGCGTTGTAAACGCTGTATTGACCAACACTAGGTAAACACACACTATGCGTCTGAACAATCCCTTGTACAACTTAGCGAAAACTAATTAAAAAAGAGAACAAATAAAATGCACCTGTTTCAAACAATAATTACCAAATTGGAATACAATTGTATCTATTTATAGTACCACGTTCCTTTAATAATAAGGTGTCTGGGAGGTGTTTCACAAAGATCCTAAGTTGAACTTATCTCTAAGTTGGACTTAAAAATTATGGACAGCCATTGGAGTCTTAAAATGAAATATATTCAGAAGCAGAAATTCAAGTATTTTAGACTTTTTATAAATTCCACATCAAGAACATGAAATCTCCCATGATAATAGAAAATATAAATGATTTGAATCAACATTTTATGCCTTTTAAAATACCTTTAACAATATATTTTCAATGATGCTAATGGCTTTCCATAATTGTTAAGTCCAACTTAGAGTTAAGTTCTACTTAGGATCTTTGTGAAACACCCCCCTGGGTAGGTATGAATTAATTATGACGTATACGGAGTTAAAGACATTTGCATTGTAGATTTTAAGCGAGAGGCGCTTGATTTCATGAATGTTCTTGATTTATACGGGCACATTCGACACACGAATGCACGAGCCGTGTGATCAAACACATAGCATGACATTTCTCTGTTTCAATTTCTCTTCATTGTATTTCTCTACAAGGATTGAACTGAATAATAACGAATATTTATTATAATGCAAGTGTATTTCACAAATTTCGCGTATGTATCGTATAGGGAGCCAAGCCAGACAGTAGGTGAATAATGCCGTATTTAAGACATAATCGCAAATACTAAACACATTGTGGTAGTTTGATTTGATATCATTTGTGAACATTACAATGATATATTAAGCAAGTCGAACATGATTTATACAGAAAAATGTAATAGGTTATTGAGATTGCAGATAAGTTGAGATCTTGAAAGTCTTTCCGAGTTGTATTTAGATAAATTATTTATTTATGAATAACTGCTATATGAAGTCACGACAGAGGTAATTTAAAACCAATGTTTGATAGAGAAAATTATGTAACTTAATAAAAGTAAAACACAGGTATTGACATAAAATGTTTCATGACCGAGCATGTCTGGCATATTCCCGTCTCGTAGCATCACAATTTCGCGTGATAGATATTGTGATCAGGTTTCCCTTTCTCGATGTGACGTTGATTCGAATGATGAGATGGTTTCCAATAGGATTAATTCAATCATGATATCCACCCGAGGTCTGTAATGCAGCAGCAGAGGAACCAGTTGTCATGTTATTACGTTCCCTTGTTTCAATTTGCTAAATTTGGGTGTCCCCTTCTTTGACTTGGTAGCCCTCCGGACCAAAAATAGTACAGGGACGTGTGCTAACAGATCATCCAATGTTTAAATCTCTGTCGCTCCCCTCTCTCATGTGTCTGTCTCTCTCTTTCTCTTTCTCTCTCTCTCTCTCTCTCTCCCTCTTCATTCTTTTCCCCACCTTTTCCACACAAACGCACGCAAGCACACATCTTTCTTGATCTCTCTGTCTCTCCTACTTTTCGTCTTTCTCTTTTTCTTCTAAAACATTTCGGTTCGTAACGTTTTTGTAGTTTACTTTAACCGCACAGTGATACCTATTTTCGTGATTTGTGAATAGATTGTTTCAAAATTGTTCAACCAAAAATGTATTCATGTTACAGGACGATCTTCCTACAAAACAATCGGTTTCTTCTTATGGCCCTCCCCTCCCTCTCTCATGTAATACGAGTATTGTTTGATGTGTATTTTGTGTTGATATTATTTTATCGATAGACCCATACATGTATATGTATTATAATATGTAAATGCAGAAATTAATTATTTATGATGATAATTTGACAGTGAAAGTTAGTTGATTGTATGCAAGATTAAAACAAAGTTTAGACATTGTCTGCTAAAGTCTGATTAGAGAGCCTGAGAAGTATTTCCAGATTGTCCTGACAAGCACTTGGTGGCAGATTCGGTCTTCAATTGACGGTGACAAGTAAAGCGAAATGTTCTTTACAAAAGGGCGGGAGCTGTCTTTTTTCGACTGATTACATTTAATTCGAAAACCCGATATCCAGAGAGGCGATGGAATTGAATCAGTCCGATATTAAGTATCCACAGCCCCTATACAAAGGGGTACATCCAGGCTAGCGCCAATATTTCCCCGTATTACATCGGCTTCAATCTAATAAGCATTCCAAGAGTTGAATGCTGTTATCACGAAATAATTAAATCTAGCGGTGTTTAAACGTGAATGTCAACAAAGGCTGTGGGCTTCTTTAGGGTTAACCCATGACGGACTGGGAGAAAATAGAAAAGTACAGCAAACTGGTGATAATGTACTTATCTGTGATTTATTAAATCGGCTATAATGTGGGTTCCTACTATTCTATTATGAAATGTTAACCAGAATACAGGTGAAAAGGTCAAAGTTGGAGATACTTTGTTTTTCTTTGCGCATCTGATGTGTCTAATAACTGCATAAAAAGCCTTTCCTAAGATCAGAGTTTGTTTTCATATCCGACAAAAACTTAGTTTTGTTGTTTAATATACAATCTATTTATAAAGGAATAGCAAGTTTCTTTTATAATTAAAAATCTTGTAGTTTGAAGTTTTGTGGTAAAAGATACGTGTTCAAAATTTGTGTGAATAAGCACGATTGGAAAATGCTTCATTTGTAAGGTCTACGTTAAGTTGGACTTAAAGGTATTACAACATTTTGGTATAGGGTCATGAATTTGGTTCAAATTAACACATTGGAAGCATATGCGATCCTACAATATTCAGTGATCGTTGTCGCTGTTCAACTCGAGTCTAAAGTTATGAAATTGTAAATAATAAACTCTTTATGTTGTACAGCTCCCTCTCAAGGTCAATATATTAATTAAGCTATAAAGCAATGTTTCTTGACTAAAATCGACCGATCAGCTATTCCCATTTGGAAATTATATATCACAACTACATATTCTGAGCTTTTCATGGTCGCAGCTACCATTGTACGGCCGTAGGCGCTATTTTAAATTTATCAAAATTTACCGGGAGCACCGGTAAATGTTTATATTCAATTTTTCTCGAAAGCAGAAGTGTTTTAGGGGCTAGACCGAAAGCTTCAGTCTCTCTAATCGTCGGTTGTTCCACTGAGACTACGTCTGGCTCCACTAGACCTCCGATTATAGAGACTGAAGATTGTCCTATCGGGACTGTACGGAACCAATGGTTCGGTTCGGCAGGACCGCGATGAATGAGATATGCTACGAGATTTTCACTCTTTACATCCTCACACATGCTGCAATATGACAATAATTAGAGTCTAATTAAAAATAACATATATATAGCTTATTTGACTTACGATAGCTTGCTCATTTAGATCCTAAATTAATGATTAATCCGAGAAAGTCTCGTCGTCAACATTATCCGTCTTGGTTTTAGTTGATGAATATTATTATTTTCTTTTCGAACGTCCAATAGCTACCGTAGCTACATACGAGTCGGCCCGGCTTGACCAACGAACTCCCACGAAACGAGTGCTCTGATTGGCCATTGGCTATGTTTTGGTAGGTGGACCCGGAAATATATCGGCCGCCGGGTAATATTTCGAATGCATGAACGTAAAGCTTCGCGGTTCTGAGGAACAAATTGGATAATTCATATAAGTAAGTCCGAAAATTTCACATTCTATAATAGGTTAGCAAATTTTGAAAACTGTAATTAGGAGATATATAGACCGACCTAATTTACATCTGATTTAGAAATCAGAAAATTAGATCTAAATAAAGAAAATCGGGGAGAAAATGTTTTGACATAAAAAGCTGCCATTGTTGGCTATAGCTACCCCCACGGTACGAGATCTCTGGGTTGCCATCTGTATTGGGGAATGACAACAAATGTCAGTTTTATTAAAGAAATGACCCAAATCAGATGGTTATTGCTGTCTATTTAGGGGCTAACTTTTCTATTGCTTATAATACATCCATAGGGCATCCAAATATATCAAAATTAAAAAAAAATCACTATCCACCCAATTTTCAAAATTTCCCAAAACTTTGTATTACCTTTAACTATGGCAGGCCGTTCGTGTCACTGTTTGTTCTCACCATTATGATCTTTAGATTTTTTCCTTCAATAATGAATTATCAACAAATGTAAATTCTGTAGATTTGTGACCATGATTTGTACGTCCCTTGAGAGACCAATGCCGGGCCAGTAAATGGTGAGAGCAAACAGTGGTATGTCTTGAACGGCCTGCCATAGTTAAGTCCAACTTAAAGTCGATCTACGTCTTTGTGAAACACCCCCAGGTGGCATAAACAAATCACAGATCTATGGTTTGATAGTTTATAAAATGTGTTACAAAACTGAACTGATGTTAATTTATTTCGTCAAGGAGGAGAGTTCCCCTCCCCAAAAGTATATCCAAAATCGATCATTCCGGCCAACTTTACTTCTCCAAGCCAACTTTTGTAACCACTGTACACTTTGCCTGTCCTATAAATGAACTCATTTCATTTACAATTAGAAAATCAGGTGTCTTAAACAACCAGCATCTCATTGCATGCACTCTCTATCTATAGTATATTCACTCAATCATCGTCAAGAAATAACTTCATTACAGACAATTTAAACAAGACTCAGACCAATTTACCTTCAGGGGATTAGGGACTGCTTTAATACGTGTATGACTGCCTCACAGGATTGTAAGGATTATTATAAAAGCGCAACCCTTCTTCGGCGAACTCAAAACAAAAGTGGGGTCTCGAACAAAAAGGGGAGAATGAAAATTGAAAAGTGAAGCGAGAATAACCTCTCGTAATTAGATTTAAAGAGACTATGATATGTTCCAATCAAGGCCTTCATCGATTTCACAAGAAATCCTCCTTCTTGACGTCGGAGAATAAATTGTCCAGCTTTATCGAACGTCCGACATATCCATTCAGGTTGAACTAAGGACCTCCTTTTCCGAAAAGCCAATTTATTGTGTAAGTAGGGAGATGAGGAATATCCGCCAAATTGGATGAATGCATTCACTCTGCCAAACACGATTATCTCATCTTATCAAAACTGGAAGCATAATTCGTATCATGGTTCAGTGTTAGACGAGCTTATGAAGTAATATATTATCCTGAAATATATTATATACACTGTAGTGTGTAAAGAAATATTTGCAAGAAATTTGTGGTTTAGTTATAAATTTCTTGGAAGAGTTTTTGAATTATGAAAATGCCTTTTCCTTTGCTCTAAAAAATAGCATGTTAGGTTCATAATATTTGCATGATTTATACAATCGGAGTCCTCAGACGACTCTTAAATCATTTAACATGATGAAAAGGTACAATCTTTATACCTCCCCCCCCCCCCCCCATTTAATCCATTGATTACTGTTTTCGTATTGCTCTGTCATCCGGGAACTTCAACTTCAGTCAAATTTTGTTATTTCGCTAGTCAGCCTGATATAGATAATAATAATGATATTGTATACAGCGTAGCTTTGTTTTCGTGGGATACAAGAATATATTGCTCTCGCTATGACAATATATTCTTGTATCACACTCAAAACAATCCAATATTATGTAAATATTCGCTTACGCCATTGAACTTACAAAGCTGTGTAGTTATACACATGTATGTGGTTAATGGCGCCGCGCGTTCCCAACCAGTGACACGTAATAAACTGTTGGTGTCGGGGGCGTGGGTCTTACGAACTGGATGAAATACGACACAAAACAAGCTGATCGACTGATGAGGTCTGGGTGGGGTCATATCATCTCTGTTTACTGTCTCCCCTCCCCCTCCACCTTCTCTTAGACGAAGCTGGGTGGGAATCATTCACACACAATATACAAATATTGGTCATTGGTCGCATGGACCTTGAGAAAAACTGGGCATTAGAGGGACTGACAGATTTTCACAAAGTGAAATGCAGACGAGTAAGACCTCGCTCATAGAACAGTTGAAATATGTTTGGATAAAGTGTAATGATCGAGATTGGACATACTGGGACCGAGCTAAATGGCAATTTAGCATCCTTTTTACTCTTCAAAAATGATGTCAACTAAAGAAATAACTCTTCTGTAAGCAGCAGGATGGCAAAGACTCAGTTCTAGAAGAACCTTCTATCATTATCTTTATGGTTCGTGTATAACATTAGATAGACACTTATGTAATCATAATTCAATGAAAAGAATTGTAGGTGGTATGTATCAGCTTAAAGTATCTCTATTTCTAGTTCACATTATAAATAGGCTTAACCTCTGAATATCATAACAAGGTGAAGACAACGACAACAAAATTCGAAATCAAATACTTAGTTACGAGGGCTAAGATACTGCTTACATCACCACGTTAGTACCAAGTGCAAGAAGGCAGAAACGGGTTTACGGCACTTGCTCCATTGCTTCCCTTTCAATTCCCTAGACCAACGAAACTCCTACCTTCAACCCTGGCCCCATCACAATAACTAACCCTATCCCTAAACGCAACCTTAACCCCAATCGCAACCCTAACTCAACCAACCACTCTGACAAAACAAAGCTCGGAGTATTTGTTGGAACACCCAGTGTGTATTACTTAAACAAGACGTTTGGAATCGTTTCAAAACAAGTGACGATATATCTCTAAAAAGGACCTAAGGAAATTTGAGGCAACTAGAGCAAAGCCAAGACATTCCTAATTCCAAGCCAAAACCACATGATATTGGAAAGTATTTAGACAAGTACCGATACTTTCTTGTTGTGCTGAATTTTGCGAGTATAATGATTTTAAATTCTCTACTTAATCAAGGAAATTGGTTCGTGTACACGTACTTGCTAAACTTTACAAATAAGTTTACTAATCGTGCGACATTGAAGATTTTGGTTTATAAAATTCCTGGAATATGGATGAGACAATATCAAAGAAAATTGACGATATGTCTTAAAAAAGGACCTACGGAAATTTGAGATAATAAAGCATATAGCTAAGACTTTCCCAATTCCGAGCCAAAACAACATCATATTAAAAAGTGTTCAGACAGGCACCGATACTTTCTTGTTGTGTGTAGTTTTGCGACAATAGTTATTCACGATTCTTCACTTAATCAACGAAAGGGGGTCGGATTCACGTACGTGCTAACAAGTTGCGGTTAACAAAAGTACTTTGATATGTATCGAATTATACTTCAATTTATTATGAAACTCATCCCCTAAACAAACAAAAGAACATAATATATGCAATAATCTTTAGACCACGATATGTATCGTTGCTTTGACCATGGAACTCAGACCAAAAATGAATCAGTTTACATTTTTGAGTTATATTTGAAGGTTTAATCAAGTATAAAAACATCGGTAAAGCAAAGTCAAAATACACAGGCTCCTTGATAAGGTTCATGTATGTATTCGTTACAGTGTAACGTTTCATATCTTAACAATGGTTTCAAGAATCTTCAAAAAGATAACGAAAATGAGATAATTAAAAAATCCAGGGACACAATGGGAGCGAAAAAGAAGCAATATCAGTAATGGATGGATGTTGGCATGTTACACGTACCCCTCCTCCATTAAATATATAGGACTAATGAGATTGATCGATCAGAATAATCAGAAAACAATGTGTCATGTCAAGCATGTCTTGCCTAGGAACAGTGGTTGGTGTCATGGACGGGAAACGGGCACATGTGGGTTCGTGCCCCTCTGTACACTTTTGAGAAACATTATTTTATTTGCCTCTAACGTCAGAAGTCAGTGTTAAAACTAATATTGTTTTTATATTTTACTAACTTAATTAGGTTGAATAATGCTAAATATATTACTAGTATTAATTAGGTTTCTTGTCAGATTAACTTTGTAAATTTATTCTTGGATTCACCCCCTTAAACTTTGAAATAATTGGTAATTGAAAGAAGAGTGAGGAAAAGTATTCCATTCCATATTCCACTTGAACTTTGAAATAATTGGTAATTGAAAGAAGAGTGAGGAATAGTATTCCATTGGTTTCGGATTATAGTAACCCTTTATTTGTGTCCCTGTCTGCCTGTTACTCCTTCTCCCTCGTATCTCTCTCTCCCCCCCTCTCTCTCTCTCTCTCTCTCTCTCTCTCTTTCTACTTCTGAAAGTTAAACAGCCCTTCCCTCACTCACTCACCCACATGCGCGCGCACACACTTTATCGGTTATCGTGCTTCTACGCCGTTCCTTTCACTCTTCTCGTTTGAACCATCCTATATTCAGGGGCACTTAAATCGACAGAGCCTGGAAAAATGGGTCAGTTGGCAAACAGTAATAGTTCATGTTCCCTGCTTCCTCCACTGGCCCTCGCTTCAAACACAACAAACTTTTCTCTCCAATTTTCATTAAGTAGGTGCAATTCAGCGATCGAGAGCGGGAGTAGGTTTTCCGATGTGGTCAAAACAAGCATCTTAAGTCGAAGCGAGGAAGAACGCTATATCACGATCTGGTTGAGCTATCATATTGAAGCACGTCCACCCTTTTATAAAATGCTCTCGTTCCCCACTTACCGGAGCAGCTTTGCGAGGAAAGTATGTTTTAACAGGGAAATGAATACAGAGTGAGGTGGTTCCACTACATTAGGTGCCAGGTTTGAATGTCGATCATAATGTGATTGGGTATAACGTGGGTGGAATCATCAAGCCAGTGCTGGCAGAAAAACAGTTTTTCTTTAGATCTTTGAGCATGTCCAGTGCATATTTTAGGTCGCTTTAATTATTCATAGTAAGAAATTGAACTTAAATCAACAGGAAAAGATTTTCAAGAAGCCATATCAATATCGATGTGAATCCGGTTTTTTTTTTGCGTTTAATTAAACTCCCTCGTCGGACCAAACATGCAAAAGGTAAGTACACAGACCATGGCATTCGTCATTTCAAGAAGGCCTTAAGTGCGACAGTAAATATTTTAAAAGTTGGGAAAGCCAGGAAAATTGGTTGAGCGGTCAACATACATACTGCTTGAGAACCAGAAGACGAAAAAACAACCAGCAAAGATGAGAATAGAATAGCAAAAACGAAAAAGATCTTAGCATGAGTTGACAGAAGAAGTGATGTAAGAACATTTCAATGCGTCATCTAATGTTGGCGAAATTCATGGGCTGGATAAAATGGGAGCTGAGACGCGTCACGTGATCTAAAAAGCCACACTGAACTTTTCGTCTGCGACATTAGATAGCAGGTGATTAAAGGGATAGTTGAGTTTTGTTGCAGAGGGCGCTACACAAAATAATTTTTTGTAAGATAATGAAAAACTGAGTGTCAAATTTGAAAGAACATATAAATTAAATGACAAAATCATATTTGTTTGATCAAAATCGGTTCAGAGACGCATATTGCTCCGATTGTCTCATTTTCGCTCGCGTGAACATTGCCAGCACAAAACACTGACCTCTACCTCCTGGACGGATCATCGCCATTCCCATTCACTATACGTTACGTACTAAAAGGCTGTATTGTCTGACCGTTCATGAATATTCATGTTTTTGCTAAACTCGGCAAAATGTTTGCTTTTACTAAATGGAAAAATTACGGTGGGGTAATGAAATTGACATAATGAACATAGCAGAAGTGATCATTGATAATTCATGCTTCTTATCCTTCGTGTGCTTGACCTATAATCTTACAATCACTTGGCAGACTGAGTCCAAAGTTCGACTTGTTTCACATGTGTATTATAGGCAATGGCGAGCTTGCAACCTATTTTGAAAATTACGGTGGGTGAACTTTCAAAAGTCAATGAGACATAAGGGCTCCAATGAAAGAGCTAGTGATAACGTACGTCGGGGTGGAGGTGCTTTTAGTTTAAACAAAAAAAAAGAATTTTTAACGATTTAAAAAAAAAACGTCCATAGGCTAACATGTATGGCTGCTGACTCTGACGATAGGGGGCGTTGTGAAATGAGACTAAACGGAGCTATATGGCTGAAATATCCATAAATATAACCGTTTCTAATATTTTTTTACCACCACAAATAATTTGAAAAAGCCATTGAAAAAAAACGAAATAGCGCCTTTTACGTTGTATTTCAGCCAATGCCGATGTTTTTTGTTTTTTGTGTGGCTTTTTCGTGTTGGTTATATTACACACAACCAGCCGGCCCATGTATTGTTATTATTAATTAACGTTTTTTTTTAAAAGTGGAACTGAATTGGTATGATCTTATTGGCTAAATTTCACACATTTTGGGGTCTAAAATTGCCCTTATAACAAATTTAGGTTCTAAAAGGGCAATATAAATGTCATAGATAGGAATAAGAGCAACAACCATGCACTTAAAAGTCATTTGCAGTCTGAAAACAGAACTCAACTTTCCCTTTAAGTGAAGCATGTGAAAGGGAAATGTGCGTGTGGCTTTTTGATGAGACAATGATGTAACCACTAATCTCTCAAATATGGTGAGGTATACCACTAATCTCCCAATTCTCTGTAGATTAATGAGGGGATTAGGTTATAGAATGATCAGCCCCGATAAAAACAAAATATTGAATATTTGACAGAGGTGAAAGCGTAAACCGTCCTAGTTTCATGTATTAACCTACTATATAAGCAAGAACTGCAGACATCGGGTTCATGCTTAGTTAAAGCTTTGTCTCTCTGAAAAGAGGTTAAGAAATATAATAATGTCATGACACTATATTTGATGAATACATTGGTGAATTGGGATTTGTTTCTATACGCCCAAGTCTCTATTAAAGTCTAAGTGGGTGGATGGAGAGTTGCGTAAATATGGATTGAGACCGCACTATACAAGGTTATTGCCAAAAATCTTGAGTTCGAGCTAACTTTTTTTTTAATTGCGCGTATAATAAATTTTCTCGTCTTTTCAATCGTTTACAAAGTAAAATATGGGGTAAACATAGCAAAGTCCATTTACAGTTAGGTTACGTGATCACAAAGTAGAGTAATTTAAAATGAGGTCTAGAAAGTAGAAAGGTTGGAAGAAAGAGTTTGTAATGGTCTCAATCTGTGAAATGTCCTTAAAAAAATTGTTTGAAGTTTGACTGAATATTGGATTGTATCCCGCCTCGTAAGGAGATGAAATTGGTCCAGGATTTATCCTCCAATCAACAATCATCTATATCTCGTACATTGCGTTCGATTTGTATCATCAATCACACCTCAACATAAGACAGGGACTTGGTGAATGGAAACAAGCATGAATGCCTACATGCTGGCTGGAGGAGAACAATAATGATATTGCTGATATATAGAAAGATACTCTGGATAATTGCTGGCATCAGAGGAAGCACTACATGTAATAAATAAACAGGTACACAGTTCAAAATATGTGGATGAATAATAGGTAACCTCAGTAAATATCAGGTAATCAACGGTAAAACCTATATAAGACGCATTAATAATACTGCACACGAAGCGTCATCTCGATTGCGTCACCACCTGCAGTAGCCGAACGTTCACATGACTGTTGAACCAGGGCAAGTGTTAGCACAGTACATTTCACTTTCACTCATTGGTCCGTTATCACTCTCTCTCTCTCGTGGCGAATGCAAGACGACGCCATTCACTGACTCAATCCAGAGCCATCTATACACAGAGTTTGGCCAACTTGGTTTCACTGGGTCACAACATGGCGTATATTTTTTTGTTTTGTGTTTGCCCAACAAAGCAGTAGTAGTCGCCACATTGTGTCCAACTCGAACCGGGTTGGCCAAACTCTGTGTATAGATGGCTCTGACTCAAACCAGATGGCTCTGACTCAATCCTACATCTACAACAAAATGTACATGTACATTGCTTTACATTTTAAAGCAATGGACACCTCGTGTGCAACGCACATGAAGCGTGGCTGGTATACGCAACTCTGTTCTACAGTTAAGCAGTGAGGGATCTTTTAAACCAACCAGAAAGTCTGTAGCATGAAAGGTATATATGCTCTGTCTTTCGAGTGAAAAAAAAACGGTTACACCAGATACTCTAAACAACGAGAGAGTCCATATGAGGGAAGTCCCCTGGATGAACATTGGATAATCCCAGAATGAAAAGCCTTTAAGGCAAAATGTTATAATACTCTGTTTCCGGGTGAGCCATTCGAATCCGTATCATAAATACTTTTTGGTAGAGGCAAAGACACACTCATGTATTTTATTTATTACTTTCATTATGTTTTTGGTTCTGTGTCTTTCGTTAAATACAATAAATTTCTTTCTTCTGATCCCATCTCAGTTTGTTCGTTGTATATCTCCTCTTAAAGCACTATTCCCATTCTCTAATCGTTTTCTTTCCTTGCCTATTACTCCTATTAAACTGAGTGGCCGTAGCACTTCTGAAAGCAGCTTATCGACTGGACACATTTCAGATGAGTATCATCTTTCGGTTCCTCCTTCAACCAGCCAGTCGGAAATCCGCTCAATATAGAGCATCTCCTCATCGATTTCTGGCTCGGGTTCTTTAAAAGGAGAGAAAATAAAGTGACACTAGTAAGATTGAAAGCTGCACTCGATGGTCAGATGGACCCCTACTGGTGGGCCCGCATTCAAGCTTGGTTGCTAGATCCGCTTCAAATGTAACCTTCCACTCATTATGTATGTGGAGTCTTTGGGATAAGAAAAAAGAACAAGATTTAAGTTCTATGTCGTATTGATCCTCCACTTCCTGTATTTTCTCCATCCTATTAAACATACTCTCCGTCCTCCTCCTCCGCCTCCTCCTCCTTCTCATCCACCTCCTCCCCCTCCCCCTCTCTTTCCCTCCTCCTCCTCTGTCGCTCTCCTCCTCCTCCTCCCAATCTCTTTCCCTCCTCCTCCTCTGTCGCTCTCCTCCTCCTCCTCCCAATCTCTTTCCCTCCTCCTCCTCTGTCGCTCTCCTCCTCCTCCTCCCAATCTCTTTCCCTCCTCCTCCTCTGTCGCTCTCCTCCTCCTCCTCCCAATCTCTTTCCCTCCTCCTCCTCTGTCGCTCTCCTCCTCCTCCTCCCAATCTCTTTATCTCCTCCTCCTCTGTCGCTCTCCTCCTCCTCCTCCCAATCTCTTTCCCTCCTCCTCCTCTGTCGCTCTCCTCCTCCTCCTCCCAATCTCTTTCCCTCCTCCTCCTCTGTCGCTCTCCTCCTCCTCCTCCCAATCTCTTTATCTCCTCCTCCTCTGTCGCTCTCCTCCTCCTCCCCCCAATCTCTTTCCCTCCTCCTCCTCTGTCGCTCTCCTCCTCCTCCTCCCAATCTCTTTATCTCCTCCTCCTCTGTCGCTCTCCTCCTCCTCCTCCCAATCTCTTTCCCTCCTCCTCCTCTGTCGCTCTCCTCCTCCTCCTCCCAATCTCTTTCCCTCCTCCTCCTCTGTCGCTCTCCTCCTCCTCCTCCCAATCTCTTTCCCTCCTCCTCCTCTGTCGCTCTCCTCCTCCTCCTCCCAATCTCTTTATCTCCTCCTCCCCCTCTCTCTCCCTCCTCCTCCTCTGTCGCTCTCCTCCTCCCCCTCCCCCTCTCTCTCCCTCCTCCTCCTCTGTCGCTCTCCTCCTCCTCCTCCCCCTCTCTCTCCCTCCTCCTCCTCTGTCGCTCTCCTCCTCCTCCTCCCCCTCTCTCTCCCTCCTCCTCCTCTGTCGCTCTCCTCCTCCTCCTCCCCCTCTCTCTCCCTCCTCCTCCTCTGTCGCTCTCCTCCTCCTCCTCCCCCTCTCTCTCCCTCCTCCTCCTCTGTCGCTCTCCTCCTCCTCCTCCCCCTCTCTCTCCCTCCTCCTCCTCTGTCGCTCTCCTCCTCCTCCTCCCCCTCTCTCTCCCTCCTCCTCCTCTGTCGCTCTCCTCCTCCTCCTCCCCCTCTCTTTCCCTCCTCCTCCTCTGTCGCTCTCCTCCTCCTCCTCCCCCTCTCTTTCCCTCCTCCTCCTCTGTCGCTCTCCTCCTCCTCCTCCCCCTCTCTCTCCCTCCTCCTCCTCTGTCGCTCTCCTCCTCCTCCTCCCCCTCTCTCTCCCTCCTCCTCCTCTGTCGCTCTCCTCCTCCTCCTCCCCCTCTCTTTCCCTCCTCCTCCTCTGTCGCTCTCCTCCTCCCCCTCCCCCTCTCTCTCCCTCCTCCTCCTCTGTCGCTCTCCTCCTCCTCCTCCCCTCTCTCTCCCTCCCCCTCCTCTGTCGCTCTCCTCCTCCTCCTCCCCCTCTCTCTCCCTCCTCCTCCTCTGTCGCTCTCCTCCTCCTCCTCCCCCTCTCTCTCCCTCCTCCTCCTCTGTCGCTCTCCTCCTCCTCCTCCCCCTCTCTCTCCCTCCTCCTCCTCTGCCGCTCTCCTCCTCCTCCTCCCCCTCTCTCTCCCTCCTCCTCCTCTGTCGCTCTCCTCCTCCTCCTCCCCCTCTCTTTCCCTCCTCCTCCTCTGTCGCTCTCCTCCTCCTCCTCCCCCTCTCTCTCCCTCCTCCTCCTCTGCCGCTCTCCTCCTCCTCCTCCCCCTCTCTCTCCCTCCTCCTCCTCTGTCGCTCTCCTCCTCCCCCTCCCCCTCTCTCTCCCTCCTCCTCCTCTGTCGCTCTCCTCCTCCTCCTCCCCCTCTCTCTCCCTCCTCCTCCTCTGTCGCTCTCCTCCTCCCCCTCCCCCTCTCTCTCCCTCCTCCTCCTCTGTCGCTCTCCTCCTCCTCCTCCCCCTCTCTCTCCCTCCTCCTCCTCTGTCGCTCTCCTCCTCCTCCTCCCCCTCTCTCTCCCTCCTCCTCCTCTGTCGCTCTCCTCCTCCTCCTCCCCCTCTCTTTCCCTCCTCCTCCTCTGTCGCTCTCCTCCTCCTCCTCCCCCTCTCTCTCCCTCCTCCTCCTCTGTCGCTCTCCTCCTCCTCCTCCCCCTCTCTCTCCCTCCTCCTCCTCTGTCGCTCTCCTCCTCCTCCTCCCCCTCTCTTTCCCTCCTCCTCCTCTGTCGCTCTCCTCCTCCTCCTCCCCCTCTCTTTCCCTCCTCCTCCTCTGTCGCTCTCCTCCTCCTCCTCCCCCTCTCTCTCCCTCCTCCTCCTCTGTCGCTCTCCTCCTCCTCCTCCCCCTCTCTCTCCCTCCTCCTCCTCTGTCGCTCTCCTCCTCCTCCTCCCCCTCTCTTTCCCTCCTCCTCCTCTGTCGCTCTCCTCCTCCCCCTCCCCCTCTCTCTCCCTCCTCCTCCTCTGTCGCTCTCCTCCTCCTCCTCCCCCTCTCTCTCCCTCCCCCTCCTCTGTCGCTCTCCTCCTCCTCCTCCCCCTCTCTCTCCCTCCTCCTCCTCTGTCGCTCTCCTCCTCCTCCTCCCCCTCTCTCTCCCTCCTCCTCCTCTGTCGCTCTCCTCCTCCTCCTCCCCCTCTCTCTCCCTCCTCCTCCTCTGTCGCTCTCCTCCTCCTCCTCCCCCTCTCTCTCCCTCCTCCTCCTCTGTCGCTCTCCTCCTCCTCCTCCCCCTCTCTTTCCCTCCTCCTCCTCTGTCGCTCTCCTCCTCTGTCGCTCTCCTCCTCCTCCTCCCCCTCTCTTTCCCTCCTCCTCCTCTGTCGCTCTCCTCCTCCTCCTCCCCCTCTCTCTCCCTCCTCCTCCTCTGTCGCTCTCCTCCTCCTCCTCCCCCTCTCTCTCCCTCCTCCTCCTCTGTCGCTCTCCTCCTCCCCCTCCCCCTCTCTCTCCCTCCTCCTCCTCTGTCGCTCTCCTCCTCCTCCTCCCCCTCTCTCTCCCTCCTCCTCCTCTGTCGCTCTCCTCCTCCTCCTCCCCCTCTCTCTCCCTCCTCCTCCTCTGTCGCTCTCCTCCTCCTCCTCCCCCTCTCTTTCCCTCCTCCTCCTCTGTCGCTCTCCTCCTCCTCCTCCCCCTCTCTTTCCCTCCTCCTCCTCTGTCGCTCTCCTCCTCCTCCTCCCCCTCTCTTTCCCTCCTCCTCCTCTGCCGCTCTCCTCCTCCTCCTCCCCCTCTCTTTCCCTCCTCCTCCTCTGTCGCTCTCCTCCTCCTCCTCCCCCTCTCTCTCCCTCCTCCTCCTCTGCCGCTCTCCTCCTCCTCCTCCCCCTCTCTTTCCCTCCTCCTCCTCTGTCGCTCTCCTCCTCCTCCTCCCCCTCTCTCTCCCTCCTCCTCCTCTGCCGCTCTCCTCCTCCTCCTCCCCCTCTCTTTCCCTCCTCCTCCTCTGTCGCTCTCCTCCTCCTCCTCCCCCTCTCTCTCCCTCCTCCTCCTCTGTCGCTCTCCTCCTCCTCCTCCCCCTCTCTTTCCCTCCTCCTCCTCTGCCGCTCTCCTCCTCCTCCTCCCAATCTCTTTATCTCTCTATTTCCCTGTATTTTCATTTTTATTTCCTCTAATGCTCTTTTTCTCATACTTGTTTTTGTTCACAAACACGCACACACACTCCAACACTCGTCTCTCTCTCTCTCTCTCTCTCTCTCTCTCTCTCTCTCTCTCTCAATCACCTAATTATACGAGCAGAACTTCATATTAGTAGCTCTCTGATGCAAAAAGATATTTCTTTCGTTCAGAAAGGAGGATTTTTCGATCATTATTTGGTATGCATTTCGGCCTAAATTTAAAATAAGAAATGTCTTTCTTTTTATTTTGATTCTAAGCTGTTTTAAAGCATAACAACCAATTTTTTTCTTCAGAATTATAGCAGGATAATTATGGCAGTCATAATTTGATAATCACCCAATCCGTTCTCATATCCTTGGAGAAATTGTGAAAATAGATAGCATTTATATATATGAAATTTGTTACCTAGAGTCGAGAAATCGTACGATTTAAGGATAGACACATGATTCTTGAAGGAACTACGAGTGTGCATAACAGCGCAGAGGGCTTTTATGGGTTTATTGAAAGAGGAAAGATATCAATATGTTGTCTATATTTTTTTTATTTATTTTTTATTTTTTAATGAAATGGTCACACATATTTTGATCCAACATGTCTGTTGAGCACGCTTAAGTGGTAAATAATAAAATATTGACAACTCAACCTTAAATCGAGCATTCTAGATATTTTGTGTCTCACTAATCATGAACAAAATGGCAGATATGCAACAAGTGATATATATGATTGTGTCTCCTTGTGTAGCTTAAGTATGTATTCAATAGTTATTCATATTTATTCATTACATTCTCATTCATTGCTGTGATACTTTTGTGTGTTAGTGGTACCAGACACGATTAGCATTAAATGCTATTTTCTGGTCCCATTTTATCCTTTCAATGTTAAAGGTAATACAAAGTTTAAGTAAGGGGTTATGAATTTGGTTCAAATGAACATATTGGAAGCTTAAGCAATCTTACAATATTCAGTGATCGTTGTCGTGGTTGAAATCGAGTCTAAAGTTATGGAATTGTAAATAATTAACTCTTTATGTTGTATAGCTCCCTCTCAAGTTCAAGGTATTAATTAAGCTATAAAACAATGTTTCTTGACTAAAATCGACCGATTAGCTATTCCCGTTTAGAAATTATATATCACAACTACATAGTCTGAGATTTTCAAGTTTGCAGCTACTATTAAAAAAATCCCGACGCACACAGCGTATGACGACGAATGCATAGCGTGGGTCCAGCGCGCTCGACGAACGAGTAACGAGTGATGACGCACGCCTAGCGAACGACAACGCACTGGCCAAAATTGCAAATTTTCCATGCGCTGGCCGTGCGTTCCCCATGCGTCCTCCCTGTGTGACCGGGTCTTTAAGGGGCTTCACTTACATGTAGTCTCTCTATCTCCCATGTCTCTCTGCATGTGTGTCTGCCTCTGTCTCTCTCTCCCCTCTGTCTCTCTCTCTCTCTTTCTATCTCTCTCTCTCTCTCTCTCTCTATCTCTCTCTCTCTCTGTCTCTATCTGCATGTCTGTATGTCTGTCTCTCACTGTGCATGTCTGTCTGTCTGTCTCTCCCCTCTCTCTCTCTCTCTCTCTCTCTCTCTCTCTCCCTGGCTCCATTCATCTCTCTCTCTCTCTCTCACTTTTTCTCTCTCTCTCTAGATCGAACTCTATCTCACTCTCTCTCTCCCTCTCTAATTTCTCTAATTTCTTGTTGCATACCTACGACAACCATGATACCTAAACACGTTACACCTAACAGCTTTGCTTTTTAGTAGATCCCCCACTTTATTGATATGATCGTAACTTGAAACTTGAAACTTAACTCTCTCCCTTTATTCTTATTCTTTCTTCTATCTTTATAATACTCTCTTTCTCTATTTATTTTTGTCTCTCTCACTGTATATTACTATTTTTACCAAGTTTTTTAAAATTCATTTGAATCGAAAGAAAGTTACAAACTGACAAACAATTCATTCTAATGGACCACATTTAAAGGATTTGCTGTCAGTATGTGTTTATCCCCCTATACATGTATGTGTATGATGAAAAAACATGATGATCGTTCATGAAATGTTCGACCAAAACATGAGCGCAGAGATAAGCAACACAGACGTTTAGAAAAATGAAAAATAGCTTTGAAATAGATTTTTCATTATCAAGTATATAGCAACAAGTCGAAAAGCTTTTGTTACCACAATAAGAAAATATATTAATAATAATAGTACTACCTCGTATTCATTAAGCGCTTTCTAAAAACATTTCAAAACGCTGTCTAATAATGAAAAACGACAACGATAACCTTTTACCGACAATCCACGAATAATCAACTGCATAAAATAGAATTTTAATATTGAAAATTAACAAAATCAAATCAAACTTTTTCAATTAATAGAAAACAGAGGATAACGGGATATTCATTGCAATAAAGAACACAATATCACATGCCTGATCCACCGTCATATTTTTAAAATATTTTATTCAGACTCACATCTGTGGATACTTATCTTAAAGATAAAGTGGAGTTCTGGTCATGCAATTGCATTGTGAAAGAAACAGTGTGGAATTGATCAGAAAAGGTTGATCATCTAGCATATAAGGTTTGGTGTTTACTGCAAGGTTCTGGAATCATCGGAATGATAAGAAATTTGGCCCAGTCTTGGTAAAGTTACAAGCACTGTACACAGAAAGATGTATAGGGGAGTACACGAACATGTGGCATAAAAATCAGTCCCGATTTTTATATTGTTACATGACATATTTAGAATGTGAAGGCATTTGAAGAGCCATGTTTTTCAGGGAACATTTTTAATCTGATGTTCTTCCACACCTGCATAATAACAATGATAACGCTCATAAATTATTGTTCACCTCTTCCCAGAACTCAACCTTCTCTTTAATCAAGTTTTTCTTTTGTAGATAATGTCCGTTATATAAACCTTAATTTATACCACACGTCCCCATTCGGTACAGGAGTTTATCTGAATGAAGCCATACTTTCTGAAGAATAATGGTAGAATAAATCCAGCTGTCGGTACGTATACGAAGTTGCAGAAAAAGCAATCAGATTTAGCTGGATGTATTGTTTCTTTCTCCTGAAGGTCATTGCAGAAGAAGGTTACATTCATCTGAATCGTCTCCCCGGGGTTTTATGCTTCACCCATGAAAATGAAGTCGGATTGAGGATCAGGTTTCCCGCGTTTTTCTGTCGCATGGCATTGTCTACTGACTGCAATCGTCTGTAGGCTTTGTAATTGTCATTAACATTTGGAATAACATATGTGACCACAGCCAGGCAAATATTTACTTGCACTCTACATAATCCATATACCGCATCAAGTGTTTGTCTACCTGTAATGTATATTATGAAATCGTTATGTCTATGTGTGTATTGTCGTATTTTGTACTTGTTTTGTTTAAAAATTAACTTATTTTAACGTAAAATTGTAACTTGCTTGACCTAGGGATTTGTATAATTAAAGAAAATAAAGTGGCTTTCCTGTGCGTTTTAAAGTTAACATGCCTAATGAAACAACGAAGTGGAATATGGGGGTCACAGATGAGAGTCAAGGAAGTCATGTACATGTATGATCGTATGAAATTAATTCTTCTTTTTCTCGAGTCACTACACAAACCTGGTCAAGTAGAGGACGCAGTATCTGGTTTTGACCTTGAAACCCTCTAGGTATGTGGGGTACAGCGATCTAGGAGGAGGGGGCAGACTGCAAGACGTTTCATCGTCTGTTCGTCCCCGCAGTCGCACATTATAGCTCCTTCATCTCCTCAGGAAATGACTGACATGCGCACTCAATATCACCGGCAAATATGCGTTTACTGAATTAATGTATAACACGATCGCGACCATTTTCGAAAAAAATCAACTCAACGGCAATTTAAATACCCAATTAAATATCCCATAGAAATTATGTCCGGGTTACATAATACGTCAATTTCATGTCCGCAAAATATCGATAGATCACGCACAAGGCTTATGAAATTGCCTTAAGTTGAAATGAGGCAAGTATGGGGTAAAGTTTTGGATCTGATGTGTGCAAGTTCCCTCATGGAGAGTGTAAACTCAAATCTCCCTGGTTACTGTGATACAGTGGTTTGTTTCTGTCAGGATATTTATTGTTAATAGAATCCTGCCTATCGTTGTCTTCTTGAGAAATGCATATTTTCTTCCGTTTTCTCTCTCACCCAATGCACCACATGTGTATAACAATGGTTCCTGAATGTATATGTATTGTAATGACATTATACAGTTTGACTGAATGATAGGATACCATCACTATATTCATGCTATGTAGTGGGGAATGCTCCAGCTGCATAACATAGTGTGTTACAACATGACATAGGGCCAATCGATGACTATTATAAACCATCTACTCCATTAATAAATTACTTTAATCAATCAGTCAAGTAAGCAATCAATCAATTAATCAAATAATTAAACAACCAATCAAACAATATCATGATCCCAAAGACTTTAGAGAAAAACTGAGGTGAGCGAACATTGCAATGACGTATTTTCTAATCCGCACATGTTGTCTATTACATTCACATAAGGGAATATAAATTTCTTTCATGTTGATTTTTCGAAAATGTTCGAATCACGTCCACTCAATCAACAAGCTGATCAATCAATGCATTACTTAAGAAATTATCCACTTGTAATCTATCTGGTAATCTATTAACTTATCAATTAATATTTCTATCAGATCAGGCAATCATTCAATATCTGCAATCCCATATCCTAATCACGTTACAGAGGAATGTCGTACCAAGAGGTATTTTGGAATTTGATCCATTTTTATTTATTTGGATGAAACCAATTTTAAATTAAGAGATTGGGGCGGTGCCAGTATCTCTTGATAATTCTATTATTAAATTAACTGCACGTTGCCTGGAAGGTTTGCCTCAATTTGCCAATCTTTGGTCATATTTCCCCAATGATTTAAGATTGGAAGGTTTCTGAGAAGATGGTAGTGTATGGCCGGAGGGAAGGACAAGGACCTTAAAAGTGCAACTCCCTATAATCAACGGTTTAGCCTTGGCATTTTCAAACTTGCCCATCTTCACCTTGCCTATACGGTAGTTCTTCTTCTGACGATTACCAAAAATAGAATCCTTAAACTTGGGAATGTATTAATATATGAATGTTTTCTGTTACAATATAATAACAATATTCTGCATCTGGATAATTGTATGGTTGTCTGAAGATATGGCATAGAGAGGCTTGATTGAAAACTCAACATCTTCATTTACTTTCCGAAAATGTTTCATGACAAATTAAACAGAAAGAAAAAAAACAGTCGTTTTCTGTCTGTAAAACAAACAAGAGTAGTTCATGCTACTGACTAATCAAAAGTCTCGAATATCAAATGTCAACGCTTGCCCCTTCTCTCTCTCTCTCTCTCTCTGACTATCTCCCTCGTTAGCTCTCTCTCTCTCTCTCACTCTTTCTAAAGTTCGCTCTCGAGTCCCCCCCCCCCCCCCACTCTCTCTCTCTCTCTCTCTCTCTCTCTCTCTCTCACTCACTCTTTCTAAAGTTCGCTCTCGAGTTCCCCCCCCCTCTCTCTCTCTCTCACTTTCTCTTTCACAATAATTGTGAAAAAAGAAAATTATTTTGCCATATGTCATATACCCACCAGTCAATTCTACACATTAATACCCAATTCCTAGTTTTGAAATAGGGTTTCAATTTCGATGATACATTTCGTATTAAATCAGGACACATAATTATAATCAGGTTACGTAAATAATAATGTAGCTTATTATTAACAAAGTGTGGATAACAGCAAGTGCTCAGACAGCTATAAACTCGGCTGGTAAACAGTCATATTGGAACGCTTTTTAACACAGTTTTCTGACAGAAGGAATTTAAAACTTTATCCCTATAAACCTTAATGATTGGCGAAGTGTAAACGTGTGGCCAAACCAACTAGGAATATGGAACATGCTAGTGCTCTAAGACTTTGGAATTATTATGTTTACTTCGATGTAAGCATTCTACATCTATATTGCAAAGTTATTAAATGTATGGGAAAAAAGTAACAGTTATTTTGTTCATTCAAGCTGTTTTTTGCTTGTCTGTATGAGTGTTTCATTGTATCTCTTCACAGATCAATTCAACACACCAAGCTCCATTGTGTCACATATGTTTTCCTCTTTATTCAGCTCGAAACACTGTTTTCCGTATATTCAAAAAAAGACCAAAGTATACATATTATATTTGCAGTGGCGTCGAATCGTGTTATATATATCACAAACACTCGTTGACAAACTTAAAATGAAACATATAAATTACGAAGCTCTCTTGTGTCACTTTCTTTTCATCTTTATTCAGCTCAAAATACTGTATTACGTTTATTACAAACAAGACCAAAGTATACATGTGATATTTGCAGTGGCATCGAACCGTTTTATATAGATATATCACAAACACTCGTTGACACACTTAAAATGAAACATATCAATTATCCTACTTTTGCCAGTTTAAAATGAAATGGAATATCGTTTTTGTTCACCATGTCTGGCATTATGATACCGAACTCGATCAGATTAAGGAAACGAGATTTTAAGACCTTTTGATTTGATTTATAACATGGATCCCTTTCAAATTTCATCCTAATTCAGTCGGTATCGTTTTATCAATTACTTGGCTATATCAAAAAGAAAACATGAATTCAACATGCTTTTAACCCTAGAAAGTACATGCCTCTTTCCAAAGCATTGAGTTAATTGATTTAAATGTTATATTTCTACATTTGATTTTGCTCAGAGAATTATACCCCCATCCTTAAATATAATGTACAGATCCACCGGTGGTACTAATATATATTTGTTTTAGTTCGCCGGTCATCTATAGCTTATTCTTGCAACAAAACAGTACTTTAGTGTTGGTGTATTTTCATTGTAATCCTTTACTTTGGTAACATTATTTTTTACTCAGATGCATTATTCGGAAGAAAGACTTGAAATATCAATTAAGAAAAAAAAAAATCAAAATATAGTATCTTTACGAAATGTCAATACAATATGGATCACTAAGCGAATACAACAACAGTGCATATTTTATTCATTTCGTTGTCCATAGGTTGGATCGAAATAATGCTGTGACGATTAACATCTAAATGAAATTAATGTTATGATGAATACGTTTGACAGTAATAACTACAGCTGTAATACCCTCAAGGGCTGTGTACCGCACGATGCAAAAAAGGCCTTTAAAAGGGCAGTCTAACTTATCTTAGGACAAATGATACAAAAATCAACCAAGTTGTCATAGAGAGCAAGAGAGCTGCAAAAGACAAACACTGGACAAAATCCTTCTCAAAACATGTTGTAAACGAAAAGACGTTGCGAAGAAAAAAAAAGCATACTGTATAAGATATGATACTTGATAATATTGAAACCTTTGAAATAGAGAGTGTGTGTTATAATTCACTGTACTTCACTAGAAAGGGTATAGCCTTTTACTTTTGCTTTCTTGTTATTACAATATCTCATATGATTTTTTTTTTTTAATGCAAACGTAATTGATTCTATAAAAAACCTTGAGGTTGAATGCAATTGAAATGTCGCTAATGTGCCGTTATTATATATTAGCTTACAGCTCATCAAAGAAGCCGATCATAAATAGATTTAACATATTAATTTTAAAACCTCCTCCATAAAAGCACTCATCAATAATTTATTCCATATTTAGTCACTCAATATTATCTTAAATTCGGTCATACCCTTTAGGTGCGTAAAGGACCCTTCAAATCAATCTTTAAAGTAATCATGTAATGCTTATTTTGAAGCCTTATTCAATAATGTCAAAGGTTTACACAAACATCTTTCTTCTCTTTTCATTCACTTCTCTCTTTTCTCTTCTCTTTTCTTTCTTGGTCTCTTAAGTGTTTTTATCATCTCTCTCTGTGCCTCTCAAAGTTTTCTCTAGATATGTTGCCCTCTTTCTCTTTATTTAATTTCACATTCGTTTCTCTCTCTCTCTCTCTTTCTCTCTTTCTCTCTCTCTTTCTCTATCTATCCCTCTGCTCCTCATCCCCTTACCCCTTTTTTAATAAAGATTCTCTTCCACCCCCTTTTCTATCTCTCTCTTTTTATTTCTCGTTCTTTTTCTATCTATCTTTTTCCTTCTCTCTCTCTCTCTCTCTCTCTCTCTATCTCTCTCTCCCCCTCTCTATCTCTTTTTCTCTCTCTCTCTCTCTCCCTCTCTCTTTCATCACGACGTCTCTCTCATCCAGTCTCTCCATCGGGTCTTTTCTTCTCCTGCTCGACGTCCGACCAATAATACCTGGAGGATGTTAGCGATGCTGACCTCATGGTAAACGGTGAGACCAAACAAGCCGACGACTCTCATGAAGTAAAGAGTGCACGCTAGAGGGCATTATTCACCCATCATGTTGGTTTTCAAACATTAACCAGTTCACTGCCTTCATCAATGCCACTCAAATAATTAATGTTGATGTATTCGAAGAAAAAGCCTTGGGAAAACTAAAAGGAAAACCTGCATACATGTATTACCTACATTTGAAGCTGAGTAAAGTAAAGGCAAAACTGGTCAAAGTAATTAATTTGAAGCCGACAAATTTTAGAAGAAAGCAAGAGGGGAAAAAAGGAAAAAAAAGGAAGACATGAAGAAAAAGAAAAAAGAAATAAAGAAAGAAAAAGGAAGAAAGAAAGGAAGGAAAAGAAATGACAAAAAGAATGAAACGAACAGCATACACCCTGCAAACCAATGTAATGAGAATACTGTTCACCACAAGCTTGAATAATGTGTGTGTGAGTGTGTGTGGGAAGAAGGGGGGGGGGGAGGGTCCTCACCAATAATTGTGGTCGATAAATCCCACGTGTTATTTCTTCATGTATCATATTCCATAAATTATGCTTTTGAACTCGATCACGAATAACTACACTCTTACCTCGCTCGTCCCCGATCGGTCGAAATGCTTAAGTAAGGCCTTCGTAGTATAAATCAATGTTTAAGATCATAACCTTTTTGTCCTCATCACTCTTCTTGTCAATGCAACAACAGAAGACTGATTTGAAAACCAGTTTAAGTACATTGTACTCATTAATTACGACAACTCCCAAGTCTGTCGCTGCATATCTTTATCCGTCTCATGTATCATTCTAGATTTGCCTGAGCTACATTGTTCTCGGTCGTGTTCTCGAACTCTGTTTCCTTTCCATTCTTCATCCTCGATTAATCTTAAAGATAAAGTTGAGTTCTGACAATGAGAGTACACCGTGAGAGAAACAGCCTGGAAACAATGAGGGTAGGATAGTTGTGTAGTACGTATAACTGATGTATACAATGAGGGTCTGGAATTACCATTTCAAACAAGGGGGTGAAGGAATCAGTCTTGCTTACCACATGTACCACACACAGAAATGAGTCTATGGGACTGAATACAAAAGTTCATGATGTTTACAATTAATATATACTCAGAAGGCCTCTCTTAAGCATTTCGACGTGATCGGGGACAGTCATGTGGGATGAAAACTTTTTTAATTTTATTTTTTAAGCAGATGTTTATGCATTTATTGAAAAATCAAATACAAAATAAGTGACAACTGAAATACACACACAAGCATATATATATATATATATATATATATCATTGAAAACTTGAAAGTATGGAGGTATATAAGCCAAAAAATCAGGAAAAATGCAGAGGCCAACTATCATTAGAATGAATGCTTGAGTCGATATCAACCGGGAAGGAGTATGTAGGGGAATACAGTGTCACGTATAAGGATTTTTTCAGAAAGTATCTACATGTACATGTCAAATTTTGTCGTCACATTTATGAAGGCGTTTTTAGAGCAACCGTTTCCAGGGGAAATTTCTGCCATAATCTATAACCTGACTAATAAAGAAGCAGAAAGCTATACATTAGTTTTCACCCTATATCAGAACTCGATCTTGTCTTTACTACCCCCCCCCCCCTCCCCCTACCCCAGGGGATTAAATCTCGAGTGGTATATAAACTAAAACATTCATTAGTCGGCATGTCAAGATGTCTCGAAGGATGACTCTAAGGATGACTCTAAGGATGAGAACATCCTTTAAGAACATCGAGATTGAGATGAGGTTCTACATGATGAAGAGAGAGAAAGAGAGACAGCAAAATAATATGTCTTTGGGCCAATCGCATGTAGAGCATTGCGTTTTTTCTCCTTTCCTTTTTGTCCTATGTTGCCTTATTTTGCATTTGTTAAACTCTGTTTCCTCAGTCATAACGTAACATTATATGTTTTGTCAGTCATATAGTAGTTTTAAAGAGTGACTGATCACTACACTTTTATCGTCATGGTCACAATAACTCTGGCTGTTTCAGGAACCTTAATACACTTCACATATAGCTAGCCTCAGTTCCAACTTTAAAGATACAGTTGTAGAGTTGTACCTTAGTATACGTTTGTGGTGGGCGTTTTAAAAGTCAGCTTAATTTATTCATAACCACTTTGGAATGATACGCGCAATGCACAAGACGTGTTTGCCCGCCTTCAAATCGAAGTGACAAAACACCGTATACCCATAGTGGTTTGACATTTACGAACAGTTATATGTTCTGTTATATATTGAAAGGTCCAGCCTACACCTATCCCTCCTTCCCTCCCTTGGTGTGTCAACGTAACTCGATAACAAAAAGCGTGAAACTGAGAATCGGAAATACAACCGATGAGCTATATTGGATGTAACATCTATAACGCATGTACATCAGCGATTTCGCTTGAAAGAAATATGAAAATGTCAATTTGCATTTCGTGACGGCCCAGAGGTAATACGCTCTCCCATGTGCATAGAGACATGATTACTTTATAAGGATGGCATATTTAAAACGGTGTAACTAGATATCCAAAGCAAAGAGTTAAAACCCAACCAAGGCGTAATGCATGATGATACTATAGTCGTCCTGTTTGCCTGGCTTTACCCAGAGAAATTTGACGCAGCACCACATCATATATTATTGATTTTAAAAGGCGAGGCATAGGTGTCAGGTTATTGTGGCTGAGATTTAAATGGAAACTGTGCAGTGGTTGTTTAAAAGGTCGTGAAGCTGTTACTGAACATCAATATCCGATTTCTCTTGGAAGATTTATAAGACCTTGTTGAAACAAATTTGAAGGAATACACGCCAGGGAATAGGTAACGTTATGCAATGTCTAAATTTTGATTACAAGCATGACAAGCAAAGTCATAACGTACGGTCGATGTAAAGACATTTTAAGCATGCATACGTCAATATCAATGCGCCAAATATACATACGATGAGCGCCCTTGTGGACGTCGGACATGATGCGCCATTGACATTGCGTCATTCCTGTGCATGTGAAAGCAATTAGCTCGTACACAAGTTATTATACGCAATGTTCCGCTATTCATTTGCAATTTACTTTGTATCATGACGTCACCTTCGAATGCCGGTCACTGACGCATTCCTACGTCAGACAAATGACGTCTCGTGTGCAACACGCATTACACTTTACCTGACTTTACCTGACTGCTTAGAAAGCACGTGTGTGCTGTAAGTAAGCACATAGGGGACCGACGGCTTTAAGTCCTTTCCGAGGGACTTGGTAATGAGGAAAAATGCCTTACCAAAGGGTACTTTTCTTCCACTGAGCCATCGCGCCTCGATATCTGGCGCCTTAAAACATTAAGTAGAAATAGAGAATTGGTGTTTAGCGCACATTTATCGCGATACAAAATCAATTTCCCTTTATAGACGCTGAGCTATCATACTCTCAGAGTATGTTAATACGTAAACACAACTCTCTGAATGAACGTAATCCTTACATTTAAAAAAGCATATGAACCGTATAAATTCAGCTCCAGATGTTCAGCGTTAATGTTGTTAATTTCACAATTTGTATTCTGTTTCTTAGTGTTCGTTTCATAAACTTCATGATGCACCATGTTTTGTATTATAGCTCTAATTTTTTGTTTCTCCCTCTCAACTTTCTCTAAATATGTCGTGTTATCTTTATTCGACTTAATAATACAGATGTTTAATTTGTATCTGTATGAATTATATTTTTGTATAATGTATGTAGTGCAGGGTACTATATTCTAAAGTTGTGCTTTTTATATTAATCTAGAAAGGAAAAGACTAACGTTTGCAACTACTGCAAGCACGAAACTTTTGTATTTTACCAACCAACCATATACTGAATACATCATGTACTTAGAAACCACAAGTGCCAAAAATGATAATTGATACAGGGTGCATCAATTATTATTTTACACATTAGCAACAACAATATGTTACTGTATACTTTATTTATTTTCTGGTCACTTTATTTTGAAGAAACTGAGTTTATTCGATTGATTGAATATGACGATTTTCCACATATTGACCTTATACCGTCAGAAAAAGATAAACCGTGTTTGATATATTACAGATAGCTAGCCTATGATTGTATACAAAACAATGACAAAGTTCAACGATAAGAAATCCTAAACTGGAATCCATGGTGGCTTATGTAAAAGGAAAGCCTTTAGATCGATTTCAATAATGTTAACCCAGAATAGATTTATGATAAACAGCATATAGGCTACCTATTCACATAACAGTTTTTTTGTTTAAATGTACATCTGTATGCAACTGGTGTATTTCAATGTGGATAACGTTACTTTCCATAACCGTGGAAGCAATTGACATGACTATGATTGTCACAAAAATGAAATTTTAAATATGTTCAACTTTAGAAATTGCACATTTCCCCCAAATGCCACAGCCAATCACACCACGTTGATTAATTTATCGATTGATGCACTTTTTGTTCCAGATTACATGCAATTGATATGCAGAAATTTCTCTAAGCCACCTACAGCGGACGACCCGCTTTCCATATGATCGGACAAAAAGATTATGAGAAAAGACGGCTTCTTTTATTGGTGCTCTGTTATTCGATTTGTTCGCTCTTTTGCCGACATGTACTACATATCCCGCGGGAAATATACGCCAAGAGACAGACGTGTTTAATAGCATTAATTCACAATAGCTCAACTACACTTGGCATGCCATACCATACCAAAACATGGATGCTGAAGGAAAGAAGTACCCCCCCCCCCCGCTTCTTAGGGGTATCGTCCTCTTGTTGGCAATAAGTCAAGATTTGATTTGTATTTGTACATCTCTTCTTTCCTATTTTCAGTTAGGCTTGTCTTCACTTATTTATGAGACAGAACTGTCTCGACACCCCACATTTTAAAAGCAAGGATGTAAAAACAATTATTTTCGTCTAAATGGGAGAGGGATATATTACTTTCGATTTATTTTGAAAACATCATGTCATCCTTAATAAAACAATGTAGTCCGTTCGATAGACACGATAAATGAGTCGAAAGAGAAGGGAGTTGTCTACCGGGTAGATTGTGATTAATGTTGGACAGAAAACAAAGAGAGGAGAGACAGTGAGAGGAAGAGAGAAGGGCGAAAGAGAGGAGTGGGGGAGAGTGAACAAACTAGGGGAAGAGGGGGGAAATATAGAAGGGAAAGGGGGAGGGAGAAGGAAAAGGACATGGGAGGGGGAGGGGGAAATAGAGTAGAGAAGAGAAGGAGAAGAGAGAGAGAGAGAGAGAAAGAGAGAAGGGCGAAAGAGAGGAGTGGGGGAGAATGAACAAACTAGGGGAAGAGGGGGAAATATAGAAGGGAAAGGGGGTGGGAGAAGGAAAAGGACATGGGAGGGGGAGAGGAAAATAGAGTAGAGCAGAGAAAGAGAAGAGAGAGAGAAAGAGAGAGAATGTGTATTTCTTAGAGAGGAGGGGGATCATACAGAGAATAAGAGAGTAGATTTGACAAGGATAGATGAGTAACAGTAAAAGAGAGAGAGAGGGGATGGGGGGGGGTATATGGGAGCGAGGGAGAAAGTGAAGGATAAGTGAGGGGGAAAGTAACAGAAGCACAATAGAAATAACAATAATGGAGGCTTTAGGAGTGAGAGACGAGGGAATCACAAATATAATAATGGAGACATTGGAGAGCAAATGTGACAAGGATAGATAACTGAAAACAAAAAAAGAGAGAAAAGAAAAAGAGAAGACGATCTAGACAGAGAGAAAGAGGGGGTACCGAAAACAGAATTATTTAAGCAGACAGATCAATGCCCTTGTCTTTAGAATCCATCACACAGTTACAGTGACAAATGACAATGACAAAAACAGTAAGAAGCCAATAGATGCCCCAGGGGAATCAATTTCTTCGGAAACAAAATCCTCTGTGAAAAAGGCTGTAAAATAACGACAGAAAATCCTTCTTTTATACTGTCTGTCTGCCTGCCTGCCTGTCAGATGCCGTATGTTTCCATCCCAGTCTCGTTTCATCGTCTCAAGTTCGGCTTTAGTTTTTATATCTTAATGTAACTTAAGTTCCTTTCCTCCTTCCCAATGCATTAGCCCCATCAAGAGGGTAGTAATATGATCTTCCAGCCAAGATTTAGGAAAGCTGACATTTATATATAGAATAAAACCAAGGTGACGGTCACACGGCTAAGCTTCGTAGCTATAAGATAAGTAGGACGAGGGGCGGCACTTCAACATTTTGGAGGAGAGGTTGTTGCACAGATTTTGTTCTCGAATTTCCCTATTAAAGTAGATATTCATTGATTTTAAAAACTAACTTAATTTCATTATTGCAAAGTTAAAACTTTGATTCGACAAGGTTATCAAAATTCAATGCTTGGAAACATTCGAAATAATGGTTATTATAAATTATAAAACGCTGAAATACAGCCCCGGCATAGCACCTGAAGAGCTCTCCGAACGCTGCTGAGATGTGTGAGATCACAGTATGGACACGATTTGCACAAGCAGACGATGTCCCATGACATCTCACACATTTTCAGTGCCTGTGTTTTCATCTTCTCTTGAGTTCTTTCTCTTACTTCACTACCGTCAGGCTAAATTTATAATCTATTGCCTCACTCTAAACCCCGCGCATGTTTTTATTTTGATGACAAATGCAGCGATACAAAAATAAAGGAATCTGTCGCTTGTAAACAAAATAAGACGCCATTGAATATTCAGCTGTACACACCGTGGTATGTTCGGCGTTTCAAGAGGGAACAAATGTCGTCCTTAATATCATTCCGGGGGGCTTTTCAATTTGAAAGTCTGGTTTCTTTGATTGTTAATTAACCCCTATACTGTGTATTTACAAGCAAAATATTTTAGTTATCGGCATCGGGTCATATCCCCTTTTGAATGGTTTGACATGCCATTACATTTATATACACTAAACTCATTATAATTTGACAAATAATAGCTTCGCAATTATGTTCATTCTTTATGGGATGTCGTCTGCTTGGGCAGTAGTGGTCCATATAGTGACGTCATTAAAACATCGTTATTTTTTCGGCGAATCTCTCGTATATCCCAGCTGCTATGGAGGTGGTTGTATTTGATTTTTTTTTATAAATCACCCGATATGTAGTTGACCTAAAACTAGTACGATGGCCATATGTTAGCTTACCAGTTTCTAGTGATACATTAGTTGACATATTAGTGATTTTCTTTGAATTTCACCTTTAAAGATGTATAAAGTTCAACAATTCAAACAATAAAGAAAGACAGACAGAAGATAATTCAAATTTTCGCAACAAGGGATCGTTTGAAAAAGATTCTTAGATTGATATATACAGTCAAACCCGCTTCATCTGTTTACAAAGGCCACATTTTTCGTTTCCCTTGAAAGTGGTTTATCGTTGAATCATGTACAAAAAGGAACCTGGTTACAAAGACCACCTGTCTACAAAGGCCCCTCTTTGTGCTTCCCTTGGGCGGTCACTATAGACAGGTTTGACTGTATAGGGTTTATCGACGGAGGTTAAAACCATGTAGAGTAATGGCACGAGTTTGAAACAATATTATGCTGGTAATTGGTAATGCTTATCTTTTGGATATGAACAACTTCCAAATCAACATTTAAAAAACGGAATCCACTGTGTACAAACTTGGCAGACGTTCAAAAAACAGACGAAAGCAATTAAAAACAAAAGAAAAATACGTAATTGAGATCCAGACCTGTTGAGATCAGGTTAAGTGGATCTGAAATAGTGTGCGTCTCCAACTAGTTTCATACACATCTTTGGAAGAAGACAGAATATAGAACAGTTTAGATTTGTAAGTATTTTTCTATCACATTATAAGAAAGAAGATACGGCGATTGTATACAAGCTTTAAAAAAAAACAATAACACGAGAAAAAGAGTCCTTATATTTTCAAGATTGCCGACATTGGAAGAAAAATATTCACTTCAAATATATAACAGAAATTTACCGACGCCCCGAAAAGGGTGATATTGAGTTATGTCCGCCATTCAGGCACACAGACGAATAATTTGGTGCGGCTTGTTTTTTTCCATAGTCTTCTAAGATCATTTCAATCGTGCTTTCTCGCTCATCCTTGTAATATAGACTTTTGTGTACGAGTCTTATATTTTCAAGATTGCCGACATTGGAAGAAAAATATTCACTTTAGAAATTTACCGACACCCCGAAAAGCGTGATATTGAGTTATGTCCGCCATTCAGGCACATAAACCAATAATTTGGTGCGGCTTGTTCTTTTTCATTGTCTTCTAAGATTATTTAAATTGTACTTTCTCGCTCATCCTTGTAATATAGACTTTTGTGTACGAGTCTTATATTTTCAAGATTGCCGACATTGGAAGAAAAATATTCACTTCAGAAATTTACCGACACCCCGAAAAGGGTGATATTGAATTATGTCCGCCATTCAGGCACATAGACGAATAATTTGGTGCGGTTTTGTTCTTTTTCATAGTCGTCTTCTAAGATTATTTCGATTATCCTTTCTTCTTTATTCTTGTAATATAGCTACGTATTTTTTCTTCACTATACTGATATAGATTAATCTTATGAGTTCAATGTTGAAATAGCTTCGTAATTCCTCAATATAATATCATATCTTTAAAATCATTACATTAATTTACATCACTCATATGTGAATAACTGGCTTCACAGATAAAACATCCACTTGAATATTTCAAATCAGAAATCGACTAGATAATACAGATCAAACGAGAAGAGAAAAAAACTAAAATATAGATATTTGGGAGATTGAACGCACCCTCCACTTGCAACGCGATCATGCCCCTTCCCTCCCATTAATTATATCATTACTGATATCATTAATTAATTATATAATTACAAATCTTTATCCTCAGTTTTCTTATTTATAACTGATTTTCCTTATAAAATTAAAGATATGGCGTATATATTCAATACTGAATGAACGCCATTAAACCATTACCTACAACAACAACAACAACTTCCCTCCCATTGCATTGCCACTAGAATACCAACGGGGCGCTGAACAATTTTTAGAGTTATTGGATTTGTATCCCAACATCGCTTTTGTATTATAGGCATGTTTGAAGAAAAAAAGGAGTGTTTTTTCTTCAAACTACTGTATGTCTAGCTCGTCTTGCCGGCCTGTTTTTATAAGCCTAAAGGTATGACATATTTTGTGCCATGCTCTAGTTCCTAAAAACAAATACCTGTATATATATTATTAACACCTCTTTGGCTCTCCACTCGACAGGTGATGTCATGTCTGAATCCATTGCTATTATTATGTCTCTGTCTCTTATAATATTGTCATAAATATTATGCCCGATCTTTATATATTGATAAATACAATGTTTATATATGTATATATGTTTGTTCCTAATACATTCTTTGTTTATGTGGTATCAGCGCGCTAATCAGTAAGCGCTTAATAAGAATCAATTTATTATCATTATTACATTATTATTATGTATGCCTTGATCTTGTTCCCACACTGTGAGCATATATCATTGAAAGTGATGGTATCTTACTCTCGTACTGTTCTTGATCAGAAATTATATTTAAAAAATAGGTTTCATTGTATCCATACAGTTATTTCCATTCCAATTCATCCTTTCACCTCTGTCTCTCGTAGTTTCTCTTTGCTTCTATGTTCTCTTTCATTTCTATCACATTCTCTCCATATGTTTATTTCGCCCTCTATATTGGCTTTATTTTCTTTCTCTCTATCTTCTCTTTTAACGTCTCTCTTTTTCTCTCTCTCTCTCTATTTCTGTCTCTCTGTCTCTCTCTCTCTCTCTCTTTCTGTCTCTCTCTGTCTCCCTGTCTGTCTGTCTGTCTGTCTCTCTCTCTCTATAATATATATATATTCCCCAGATCCCCTTTCTCTCTCACTCACTCTCTCTCTCTCTCATTCTCTCTCTCTCTCCTTTTCTCTCTCTCTCTCTCTCTCTTTCTCTCTCTCTCTCTCTATCTCCTTTTCTCTCTGCCGACTAAAGGAACTTTATGCAAGGGGTCTTACAAGCAAACCATCAACTGACGTATCATAATCCGACAGTGACATGGATTAATATTACTTGCCGGAGCAGCCATTAAACCTCTCAAAGTAAGATTGATCTCGAGCTTTTTGTTAAGTACTCCAAGTGCATGTCCAATAAAATGGTCTGCTTCTTCTCTCTTCTTAAGGGTCTTACACGGGATCAGGCACCGAAATCATTTTGCTCTGAGTGATTTGATTTGCATATATAACATGTATTCAAAATAGCATTCTCCAAAGTATTCTTTACTTCTGTATTTAGAAATCACCAATCCGAATACACTGTACATGAAGTCGGAGAGATTTGCATACGCGCTTTGAACCAGCCTCTGAATACGGTTTTTAAGTGACCTTTTTATTCTTTATATTATTCTCTAACTATAAACCAATTAAAATATATATATGATAGGCTATATCATTATTATATTTTAATGTTGTTTGTTTAATCTTTAATTATTAATATTATTATTATTATCATTATTGTTTGTTGTGTTTTTTTTGTATATTTATATATACTTTTTTTCTTTTTTAAATATTTTGTGGGGGGGGGGGAGGCGATTGACGGGTTTACATAGTAGCTTTACCCAGATCATTTCTTGAAATAAATGTACCCCTTTAAAGTCAAGTACATCGAATGTTCATCCGATAATATGCTAGGTTCGTCGACGTAGTGGTGATAGAAACACATTTAATCGCTATGTTGTTTGATGGATTTGCCTATTTGCTTATCATCTCTTTGAAGAGTTTTGCTTCAAATGCAATTTGAAGTGTTAAGTAAACGATAGGCCAGTAATCACGCTTGAGCATGTTAGTGGTTCACCCCCCTTCAGACTACTATAATTCATCGTATAATGAAACGATAAGTAATCATCATTTTCTAGTCTGAACATCGCATGACGAAATGCGTGTTTGTGCATCGTTTCGAACGAAACTCGATAAAGAATCAGGTCGTATGGGACTCCTCGTGAGCGCACATTCACTCATGATTGGCTAGCTGTCATGTCAAATGAAGTCTTCAAAATCTGTTTTTTTTTACACGATGTTTTCATCTAGTCTGTACGCTCCTTTCGCCACACGATGATCCATATAACGTTTCTTTAAACGACTTTAGTATAAATATCCTTAGTCTGAATAGGCCGATGAAGAGGTAGAACGCCTGCGAGTTAATATCCAATGTTCATTTTATCTAGGAACCATGTTCTAGTTTCATGTCCCTCTGTATATCACATGATCAGGATGAGATTACATGTCAAGTTAAAGATACTATATCCCCTTTGCAGCCATCCTCAAATTCTATAGAACTTTTCATGAATTATTATGTCATGTATGTCCTATCTGTGAAATTTAAACGTTAGCAGTGTTCTAATATTCAAATTATGCAAGGAAATCCGTTTTACTTGCTAGACTTCAATGTCAGACACTATTGAGCGAGTGACTGGCTTTTTCTTCTTTGTTAATAACATACATAACATGAGCTGTAAAGGGTACATGAGCATTTGTCTACATCAATAACCCACTTCTTGTGATGGCCAAAATTAAACTGATTGAATCTTTGTGCAGCATAAAACGTATGACCATTCGGTACAATGGTCTAAAAATCAAGAATATTACTTATTGGCTCTATAGCTCCTAAGTCGATTTGACAACTAATAGTCGTTATTTTCCCACTTGAAGACGTTTTTAAGCCCCACTCTTTTAGGGAAGTTCTAAATTAGTATTATCTTTCAAATGCCGTTGGAATTCATCCTTTTCATTTTTTGGCCTGCAAATGGGACATAGTACCTTTAAAGCCTTATTCCTTTGTGAATTTTACTCATCTAAACCAATCATGGATTCCACAAGGCAAATCATACTCACAGTTTGCCTGAGAGTGTAATCAAACTTAATCCATTCAACAAATTACTTCTTCATATTCAATATGTAAAGTCTGAGCACAGATTACCCTATATCGAAAATATTTTAATTTTTTCTTTCGGTTTGTTTTTCTGTCCATATTCCTCCTTGTTATGATTTACAGAAAGGTTTTACTAGGGTTCATGATGTTGTATTTAGTGAAGTTACCTATCTAAAAAAGGAACCTTCTAGTAAATGAGAAAGGGGCCGCATATACTTTACAAGGGTTGATTAATTTTAACAACATGATCTGATTTAAAGAAAGAACTTCGGGAGGTTACTTCTTATGAATCGTGTAAATAAAAAATGATTCATGTAACTTGACAACCAGAGCAGCGTTTCACAAAACTGTCAGAAGATCTCCGACATATCATTGAAACGCATGTATTAACATTAACACGCGTTTGAAGGGGGTGTCGGTGTACTAGTACTAAAGCTCCTCCAAAGTGTTGGGAGCCCCTAAAATTTGATGGCAAAATTTAATTTAGATCGCATCGTAATGTGAAAGAGGATGGCTTATAAGACACACTTCTGCAAAGATTCCCCCCCCCCCCGAAAAATCGAATATTGCTTACGGAATACAACACTAAGGTTTTCTGCGTACAACAGAAAACCCACATTATTTTGGGGGGAAATCTGTACAGAATTGTGTCTTAATTGACATTCTCTTTTATATAAGAATACAATTTAAGTGAGATTTTGCGATCAAACTTTGGCAAATTTGGGGCTCCCAACACTTTAGAGAGGCTTTAAAGACGGGTCCTGAAACGATACCTAGCTTCTTGGAAAACCAATTTGGAGAGCCAATACAAAAATTACGAGTTACTTGAAGCAAAGTCTATACCGAAAGAAAAGTTGATTGCAAATTTTCAAAGTGGAGAATATTTCAGTAGTCGGCTTAGATAAAAACTGTGAAGGTCACAAGTATAATTACAGTAGCACTGATACGGTTGATATCAGATTGAATTAACTCTGGGATGATTCGGCAACCATGAAATTATTATTCTATAAGCAATTTGTATGAATGAAATTTCATCGACAAATTACAGAAAAACTAGCATTAGGGTTTCATGCGTGTGTTGTCTTACATTACGAAGACATGCCTGAGTTCCTCGGGCAATTTGGGATTATGACCGTACTAATGGGTTATTTTTCAGTTTTAATTGCCCGTCTCTTAGAGCAATTAGGTGTGGTAGGGAAAATGAGCTTCTTGAAGATAGCTGCAATTATGGATATAATTAGTATGGAAGGTGCAGCATTAGAAGAGGGCGGGTTCATTATTGTTTTCTTCTAATGGCATTAGTGATGCAATCCCAATCGAATTGCATAATCAGAGATAAAAGGTAATGCACATTGTTTGTAACAAAGATAATAGGGTTAAAGCTTCTGGAAGCGTTTACAGTACGAAGGGAAATCTAGATGGCCCTTCCACAGCTCTAACGTAGAAGCTGAAGAAGCGCCGACCCTTTTTTAGGGATGTGTTACCCCCCCCCCCCCCCCCCCCCTCCTCCCACCCTACCGATGAATCGTCACTGCTGGTCGGCCGGGCTGAAAACTGAATTAAAGACTTGATGAGCATTATGAATACTGACCAAGAGTTATAGATATGGTGACAAAATGCCACAACAATGTGCCTTGCCACATTTTCAAAAGGTCAAATAATACCACTTGTTTAATTAATTTATGAAGTTAAAATTCATACATCTTTATGCCAAGGTGTCCATAATAAACCACAGCGGTTGTTCTGGGCTAGCATCCTTCGAAGGGCTGCTCGAGTGTGAAGATTGTTACGCCGTGTCGCACTGCTCACGTCATTGACGAAGTCATTGTTCCATGATAGACGAACTGTCATCTCACTACGATGTCCAACAACGTTGCATGATTAACATCGTTATGGTGTGGCGTAGCTACCGGGAAGGGCAAGGGGCATGAGGGTCGCCTGCCCCCAATCGAAAGGCCAATAAGGATGAGGAGAAAATAAAATGCGAAAGGCTGCGTGAAAAGAAAATGATATCACCTACCCATATCATTTTCTCACTTGGCCTTGTTTTCTGGCATTTCATCTACCTTATATTTCCTACCCCCCCCCCTCTTCTAGAGCACAAGTGCCCCCCCCCCCCTAGTAGCGGGACCCATACTACACCATCCTTCATAACTCATTGGGCAATCTTTGTGTCATGATTTTGTAATCTAATATTACTCGTTATATTCATAATCTTATTTTAAGAATCTCTCTGGGGTTATTTTAGTTAATGTTTTATTTTTGTTTTAAGCCACCTACCATGACATTGCTACCTAAATTAATTTCAAGGCAATTTGCGGGGATGACCATCTGCATAGTTTTACATTTTGAGACTGACCGATAATTAAAAAGAATTTTGGTCAAAGATAATCTCATACTTTTGAAAGGAACACCATAATAAAATGCAACTGTAAGAGAAAAAAGTGTAGTTTAAATAAAAGAGAATTTTTGAGTTGTGTTGTGTTGTTCGATTAAGTTGTCGAATAAGATTGATTTCGTTTGAATCCATCGATATGCTTTTAATTTATTTAATTCGCCGCTTGATGGATATGCATAATAAATGTATATTTTTGCTATTTTCTTCTTCTTCTTCTCCTTCTTTTCTCTCTCTTCCTCCTCCTTTTTCTTCATCTTCTTCCTTTTCTTTCTGTTTCTTGTTCTTCTTAGTTTGTTAGTTGGTTGGTTGGATTATTCTATATAGTTAAAAGGAATTAAGTTTTCAAATTGATATATCACTCATCACCTATACGTTTCCTAATTGGTTCTCGAAAATAGAAATCCTTGAATTACCAAGTACTGGCCCCCTGCTGAGAAACTCCTGTCTCCGCCATAGGTTATACCGTGCAGTCCACTCTTACCGTGTAATGGCGCCAAAGTATACCACTTGCTGCAGACGTAAAAATATATCATAACGAACTACCTGACAACTAATCCTTAAATCTAGGAGAGAAATAAAGTTTCATTAACTTACTAACCCGGTTTTCTCTTTTTTTATCTGGAAATCAATTTATTTAGTTAATCCCTTGAGTGGCTGCCTGATAAATTTCATCTAGTATTTTATATTCATGTATATATTTTAAAAACGTAATATGGTAAATTACATGTATATCTTCTCGTTATGATTAACCCAATTAGATTAGCCCCCTCCCAAAAAAAATTAGATACAAATGTGTATTAATGGTGAGCAGGGGCGTAAATCCCGGGGGGATGCAGCCCCCCCCCATCCCCCCTGGCTTGAAGTAGGGGGGGGGGATGGCCTGTACAAACATCCCCCCTGATATCATCCCCCCCTGCATCCCCCCCCCCCCCCTGAAAAAAAAATGCTTATTCAGCGGTCGGCTGAGTCGTTGCGATTTTTTGGAGACCAAAAAAAAAAAAAAAGTGTCCTCTTCCCGATTTTAAACCCCCCCCCCCTTGAAAAAATCCTGCGTACGCCACTGATATCGCCGATCACCCCCCCCCCCCCCCCCCCACTCCTCGGTACGGATTTACGCCCCTGATGGTGAGTAAGATTACCTCTTAAATCCCGATTTGACAGTCTGTGGATATACTGCTTAATTGACCTTTGAATTATTTAAACGATTGGATTGATTAATGGAGACGGTGCATTAGATTGACCCCGATTTGGTTTTTAATGATCTTGTGATAGCTCGTGTGGACTGATCCTGATTTAGATGTCCGTAGAGGTTGACCGTGAGCTTATTTGATGACCTGTTAACTGGCGTCCTATATTTCTCTACGTAGTGGATGCCCGAATAGGTTGACCGTGAGCTTATTTGATGAGTTGTTCATTGATGTCCTATTTGATGACCTCATAATAGATGTCAGTGTAGACCAAGTGTGATCTTGTACGATGACCTTGTAATGACATTCACATAGATTAACCCCAATCTTCTGAGAGACATCCAGATTCATCACCAGCTGCGTTATAAATTATACAAATCCCATTAATTTGTCATTGTGTATGGCTAGAGATGGTATACATGTACATGTACACCAACATGCTATTTGTAGTGTCAATTTTAGTTTAAAGGTAAAGACCCCTCTCAAAAAAATGAAATGGAAGCTTTTATTGCCAATCATGTGAAAGAATATGTTTTGATATTGATATATTTGGTAAATTATTATATATATTTGGACCTGATAGATATCGCGCACGTGTCGCGTAGTCCCATAGTCATCTTTCTATGTAACTTTACCAAGACTGGGCCAAATTTCTAATCATTTTGATGATTAGACACCAATACTTAAATGCTAGATGATCAACCTTTTCTGATCGATTCCACAACGTTTCTTTCACAATGCAATCGCATGACCATAACTGGTCTTTATCTTTCAATTCACTTGGTTGAATATGACATATGGTTGACTTGTGTGTAAACCTTCCCCTCCTAGCGTTTTGATATAAATTGACAGTGTATTATTATGTAGTAGATGCCGCACAAACATTCTCTGAGGAATTTTTGAGGGCGCACAATTGCATAATTGGCGCAGTTTAAGGTGTGAAAACAAACGTCGGTTGTACATGATGCATCATATTAATATGTCTGACGTGAAACTGCGTCAATGACTCTTGTACCTTCCAAATATTGGGAAAGAGTTTTGTTGAATAGTTTCATATTCCATGGTACATGAGGTTTTAAATATATGCTTTTAGCATGATATGAAAGACAAAGAAAGATAAGATCCAAGTAGAGTTTTAATCAGTATTTTGTTGCTCTCATACAGGTATAAGTGATATCAATTTCTATTTGAAGCTGTTCATAAAACGTTAATACAAAGTTGATGTCTTCAGTGGGAGAGACAAAACATCAATAGGGACTTTTAGATTTGCGTGGACTGATACGTGTGACGTCCATTCAAGGCAGTGCATTACAAGGACGTCGGTCGTAGCAATCCACGTTGTCGTTGTGCAAATCTAAAAGTCCCTAATAACATGGTGTTAATCTGTATATGAATAGGTTCCATGTTAAAGATAAGGACCAGTTATGGTCATGCGATTGCATTGTGAAAGAAACGTTGTGAAATCGATCAGAAAAGGTTGATCATCTAGCATAGATGTACTGCAAGGTTCTGGAATCATCAAAATGATAAGAAATTTGGCCAAGTCTTCATAACGTTAAAAGCACTGTACACAGAAAGATGTATATGGGACTACGCACACGTGCGCGACACGTGCGTTTATCTCTCACAGTCCAATAGATAAACTAATTTTCCAAATATATCAATTAGTAGGCGGTTTTCCGGCAATTTTTTTATCATCATGTATTATTCAAAACATATTCTTTCACATGATTAGTAATAAGAGCTTCCATTTAGTTTTTTGAAATTGGGGCGTTTCCAATACTGGTATTTACCTTTAAGCATTATCCAGGGAGTGTGTTCGTATATCAAGCAGTAGGGTGTAGCGAACGTCTGCTCCCCTCTCCCATCTGTCTGAATGCCCAGACAAATAGAACTATGCACGTGGGAGTGTCTAGATGCAATGTGAGTGAATTGATCCCTCCCCCACCCCACGTTTATCGATTCCTGGATACGCCACTGTCTATCACCAATGCCGTAGGGCCAAATCGATCCCACCATGAATGTAATTAACACCTTTTACATGCTTCTCACGCTTCGGAGGCAATTATGACGTGTAGTTTCTAGTGGGCAAATTTGATGTCAGGTTCAGTTCCCCCAATTTTGGTCCTCGCAGACGACTTTCACATGGTTGCCATGGTAATGATTACATTGCGACAATCACGGCACATTATTCGCCCTTGAGATTGATATTGCAGAAGACATTTCATTACGGTATTAATAAATACCACTTTCGCGCTAAGTAATGAATACACGGGCAGAATCTCACGTGGTTTGATCCTGTGCACGTGATCAGTGAACGAATGAGACGCATGTTCAACATGTTTCATCTGTGTTTTCTACCACATTCAGGCAATGTCTTATGCCCGTTATTTGCGATATTACTTGCGCTAAAGAAGCATGTGAATGAAATTAGCGCATAGTAAAACAAAATGAAGTCTGCACTATTTCATTCCCTTTTTAGACGGTGTCACTCTCTCCCGTCAGTCTATCAGTGGCTTGAGCAAACGTACGCAGTCCTACTGTATGAATATAAATTCCATTTCTGTATTGCATGCGATGTTTACACTCTCCTATTTGCATTCCCATTTTCGTCCGCGTCAGTTTTTAACGAAGGCCTGCGTCAGTATATGACGCTTCGTGTGCAGCGGGCCTGATTCTTAGGAGTGCTGCATTAACATTTCAGCGTTCAGAGCTTGATGCCTGCCGAATACGATGCGTCATCTACTGACGTAGGACTTCGACAAAAACTGACGCGGTCGAAAAGTTGGATGCAAAATGGAGAATGTAAACATAGCATTGAATACGCTGGAATAAACAGTAATGGTCGTAAGCTTTATTAGATTAGGCAATAGTCATGGTAGTAACGAAATCGAAACGACGCCAAGTGTGCAAGGTGCGTTCTAATGCACAAAGCTCGAATGCAGATACAATAAAAGACATCTTCTTCAAGTATTATCTCGGACAAAGTCGTGATGATAATTAAGAATAAAATTTCTGCCATATCGCTTAGAGAAATATCCACTACCACTGCGAATTAGTTACACTGAAATGTGGAAATAATGATTGACATCTTAAATCTTTAAGAAATATCCAATTCAAGGAAGAACATAAAAGATTACGGACATAATGACTTTCTTTTTTCATTGCAATACCATATTGATCCCCTATAATGAACTCCTGGGATCATGATAGCCATGGATCAGGGAGTATCCAGGGAGGGGCCCCCTTCCCCTGGGAAAAAACAGGTAAAATCACGTTAGTTTTACCTTTATTTGAAGACGGGCCCCCTCCCCTGGTGCTCAAGGGGGGGGGGGGGGGTTGCGATTTTTAAATTTTCAGGGGCAAAAAAAAAACTAATGCTCATACCCCCCCCCCCCCCATTCTTATTCACCGGCTGGCTGTTTCGCCGCTAAATATTTTCTCACCAATTGGGCCCCCTCTTTGGCCCCCTCCTCTGCTGCCGGCTGGATCCGCCCCTGGTTTGATGAGGTCTGATTCTGATGGTTGAGTGATAATACCAATATGGAGAGTTAATGATAGTACTAAGTGAGTAATGTTTATCACGATAACTCTTCATGAATTTCAAACGGTTTAAACAAGCTTTCAGAGGCGTAATGTGGATCTAGACATGAGAGGGCATTAATATCATGGAGTGTTTTTAATCGAGGGATGAATACGAAGTAACAAGTGCATTACTTGGGGGTGTGGGGGGGGGGGGTTGTAACATATTATTGTCATCCCCTCCCCTCCTCTCCCCTTTATATATGTATATCTTTCTCCCCATCTACACCACAGATGTAGCTGGTTTGTTCCCAGTAGGAGTCTGTATCGGCTATGTACTAAACCATCACGATCCAATTTCGCTTATATTTAATTTCCAATGATCATGCTGATAAAATGTACTTCATTTGTCCCTTGTTAAAATCATGTTATTGTCAGTTCTTCTGGCTTCTGCCTTCTGGCTCTGAACAGACAGCTATTCTTTCAAAAAAATCTGGATTCTTGATTCTACAACTGTGTTTTTAATACTGCAGTAAAAGGGATGATTTCGTTCAATTGTTATTATTTGTTTAGCATGGCAGTAGTTAAAACTCTCCTTGTCCGTGCTATTGCATCAATGGAATTCAAAGCGTTCTCTAAGAGGCAGTTCGTCGTTAATGTCACTAGGTTAAGAGATCACACAGAGGAACACATCAGTTCGATCTGTCAAAAGATAACAATTATCATGTCATCTATGAAGACAAAGAGCCTGCCTCTGTCACCTCAATTACCCCAGAAGGCTTAGCCTCTTAAAGGGAATTGTTAGATGATATAACACCAATTTTCCGCAGTCATATCTTAACACTAACCGAATTCCTGACTAATCCTGGAGTCCAACCCTACCCCTATACCTAACTTCAAACCCATTTGCAACAAAGAATCCTAACCCTATCATTAAACAAAAATATCAATGGCGCCTGTACTTGAGCACCCGTTTACCCATCCCTCCTACCTCTCCAACCCCCCCCCCCCCCTCCTCCACCCCAAGAAGAGGGGAAATCCTTTTTAACGATTAAATAATATAATGGAAAATACAAAACGTAAACAGTTGTCCCTTCCCCTGGTTAACTTTCATGAGAATCGCAGGCTTAAACATACAGTAAGCTGATACGTAACAGGAGCAACGTAACCCCTTTGCTCTATCGTATTGCAATGGAATCCAAAGAAGGTTTTAAGAGACGTACCCCTGTCTTTAATGTCAATAGGTTAATAGATGACACAGAGGAGGAACACATCAATATGATATGTCGAATGATAACAATGTCATACGACAATATCAGCTACGGTAATCGTCAATGACAAATTGGCACGCCTGCCAATTTGTGGTAATGGTTTCCACAGCTTTGAGGGCGGCATTCCATTACGTCATATCTCCCGTCTACATACAAGGTCTATAATATAGAGAGCTTCGGTGATTGCAATGTGGCGGTATTAAACTTAAAGATAAAATTGAGTTCTGGTCATGCGATTGCATTGCGAACGAAACAGTGTGGAATCGACCAGTAAAGGTTGATCATCTTGCTTATAAGTATTGCTGTGTACTGCAAAGTTCTTGAATCATCAAAATGATAAGAAATTTGGCCCAGTTTTCGAAAAGTTACAAGCACTGTACACAGAAACATGTATATCGGACTGGACAAACATGTGGCATAAAAATCTGTCCCGATTGTTATGATGATACACGCCATATTTAGAATATTAAGGCATTTGAAGAGCCATGTTTTTCAGGGAACATTATGTTTCTGATGTTCTTCCACACTTGCATGATAACAATGATAACGCTCACAAATTAGTGTTCATCTCTCCCCAGAACTCCACCTTCTCTTTAAAATGAATAAGAATTCGATTAGCAATTCTGGCGGGTTCTGACTAAATTCACAATATTGTTTATGAAAAGGACACCATGTTTACAGTATCGTTTCTTCGTTTAAAAACAATATTAGGAAAATACAGCAATGGTATTTGATTTGATTTTATTTGATTTATTGGTTTCTGCATCTTTTTTTTTTCATCATACATTTTAATGAACATAATATGGTTTGATACAATATAATTTTATACAGATAAACGAAATTAAAACAAATATGATAAATGCAAAATTAACATACATTGGATGCAGGAGGGCTATAGAATAATCAAAGTAGCTTGACGTGCCTGCAGTCTTCAACTTAGATACAACAATAAAAATTAAAATTAAAAAAAGTGACTTGCAGAGAAGAAAAGGAAAGGGGAGAGCAGGAGCGGTGACAATAATACAATCAATATAATACATCTGCTGAATGAATGCAGGTTCATTCATGGATGGATAAACGATGCTAGGTCATGGACGATTACACATCTCATTGTTGAATGCGGTAAAATCACTGTACAGAAGAACATAAATATAGTACAATTACACACCACAGTCTAGAAATCTAAGGTAGATCGCAAAGTACCAGGGCATATCGCCGGTGGTTCAAAAATAACATTACTGTAATGTAATTTGAATCTTCGATAATAATCAATGTGCACTTCAAAGTGAATTGACACAAACTGAATAAAAGTAACATTTTGATAACAAATTATTCGACGTAATATATACATGTGGGCGTTTGTTGTAACGGAAAACGTGAGACACAAACATTCGCCTTCGGTTATTCTCGCATGCTTCCTTACCCTGTAATCACCCTAACTTGACCGACCCACAACCTACCCACCCTCAAAAAACACACATCAGCAAAGATTCGGGATAATTTGTGAATTGGGCAAGGGTTTTTGTTTTCTCATCGTATCTCCTCGCTCGTACTGGTGCTTAGCTTTAAACTAATTATCTGCATCTAAATGTCGAAGTTCTTTCTTGTGCTGTCAATCAAGGGATTGTCGACGCCACGACGCAAAGACTAAATGGGTCAGCATATACACATTGGCACCACCTGTACGGCGAGGTAAGGTGTGACGTGTGGGCGGGCGGCAGACCCACCGACCGATGCTTTTATCAACATCACACGCACGTTCAACATGTGCTCTCTCCCTCTCTCTCTCTCTCTCTCTCTCTCTCCCCCTCTCTCTATCTCTCTCTCTCTCTCTCTCTCTCCCTCCCTCTCTCTCTCTCTCTCTCTCTCTCCTTCTCTCTCTCTTTCTATTTGTCTCCCCGTCTCCTCTCTCTCGATCTCTAATCCCCAAAGTTATCATCCTACTTCGATGCGCATCATCTTCCTTTAGTATACCACTTTTCTCTAAATGTTTCAGATTTATATTTATATTACTTTCCCGTGAGCTCTGACATCTTGTAGTAGTCCCCCCCCCCCCCGATTCACATTGCAGCTCTTTAACAAACAAATATATGCATTTATATCATTTTATTGAAGACTGACGCGAGACACTTCTTACATATTCATCTCTTTCCTCTTAATCTTCACCACATTCTTGATAGCCTCATATTCGTTGATAGATTCACGATTTTTCTTTCTTCGTTACATTAAGTTTGATTTGCGAAAAGATATGTGTTCTTTCCGAAAATTTGGAGAATGCATGATCACAAATGCTTTGGTAAATAACCACGTCCTTCATAAAACATGCTTTATACATAGCCTATGTACAGACTTGTGTCGCCGCGGGCAAACCGCCATCACTGCATCAGTGAGGTGAGTCGGATAGCTATGTATTACACACGCTTCATATAAATATACCATAGTTAAGGAACTATAATAACCATACATCATTCCAAATTTGCTCGAGGCATGATTTCCTGATGAAGACAAATCATTCGGATATCCCGCGATTTCTGCTCCTGCGATTGCCGGAAGCGGGAGAATTCATAATTCACGGTTTATGATATCTTCATTTACACACGCGTTCCGTGACTATTTGAAGAAAAGATGTGTTTGTATGCAAATAAGTTATCCGGGTGTTTATTCAGCAAACATTGTCTAAAAGAAAATTTGTTCATACCACGAGTGCTGATTAAGCATTCTCTCTCTCTCTCTCTCTCTCTCTCTCTCTCTTTCTCTCTCTCTCTTTCTCTCTCTCTCTATTCCTTCCTTTCTCTCTCTTTCTCTCTCTCTCTCTCTCTCATTATCTATCTCCCCTCCCCTTTCCATCTCTCTCTCTCTCTCTCTGTCTATCTCTTTCTTTCTTTCTCTCTCTCTCTCTCTCTCATTATCTATCTCCCCTCCCCTTTCCATCTCTCTCTCTCTCTGTCTATCTCTCTCTTTCTTTCTCTCTCTCTCTCTCTCTCTCTTCCTTCCTTTCTCTCTCTTTCTCTCTCTCTCTCTCTCATTATCTATCTCCCCTCCCCTTTCCATCTCTCTCTGTGTCTCTCTCTTTCTTTCTCTCTTTCTCTCTCTTTCTCTCTATCTCTCTCTATCTCTCTCTCTCTCTCCCTCTTTCTCTCTTTCTCTCTCTCTCTCTCCCCCTCCCTCCCTCCCTCTCTCTATTCATCTGCAGGGAAGGGGTTACAGGTTCCCTCGATGATGTTTACATTCTGAAAGTCGTTACCTCGTAATTAGAGTAACTGTCAACGTATACTCTCAAGCAGTAAAGTGACTTTTGTTTTGTATTTGCAACTGTTATTTCTTCTTTACTAGTAGTGTATTATTTTTTAGGAATGTTTACTAAAACAATATGTCACAAAAAAAGCCTGGGAAATTAGACGTCAGCCCCCATTGTGCCACTGTGCCTTTGTTCAAATTCTATCTATCTGTGTATCCTTTTCCACTTTAAACAAAATAAAGTTAATGGAAAACTTGTTTAGTGAAACTGTGATTGTTGTTTTGGTGACTTTCATTTCTCTCTTCAAACAAAAAAAGACTGTCGGCCTAAATATGTCTCCTCTTTGTTTTGCTCAAGATTATGATGGAGCGTTTAGGCAATTCATGTCAATATCGAATATCGAATAAGTAAATCGATATAGTGTGTCTGTCGTGAGTGTAAAGAAAAGACGACTAGACACCGTCATTGGTTATTATCCAAAACGCTTCAAATTTGTTTTTCTTCTCACCATCTCCTCCAAACTAGCAAGAAGATCCAGAAGAAAATCAACATTGCTTAAAGCGACACATGGTTTATACAGTAAACAAATTAAATTTTAGCTAATCGTTATTGTTTTTTTTTTTTGTCTCTTCCGGTAATAAGCTTCCCTGGATTGCCAGCACAAGATCAGCAATGCCTGCATGGTTGGTCGTATATGTACCACTTAAAATGAAGACCTTGGCCTATTCAGTTGAAGAAAAAAAAAACTCGGTAGGTAGTTTGTTCGAGATGGAGATGGATAGACCTAAATATGGACCCATGGTGAAACGGTCAGACAGATGCCTCTATTGAGACAGCTGTTTTACAGACCATTGCACGCCATGCGGCTCTCTCAACAATTCCATCGATTCTGTTTTGATGTGATTGACGACATAAAAGCAAATTTGTCTTCAGAGTTGTATACGATAGAATTGATTACTTCCAGAGTGCGTGTTTTAGAAGATAGGACGTAGGGTATAGATATGGGTCATCTTCATCGGTAGATAACAGGAAGCGATGGCGATATTGTTTTAAATAATACATTTTATAGGGTAAATTTATCGTCTTCCCGGTGATAAAATGCCTCAAATGTGGAAACAAAATTATCATTGATTTACCTGTATAGCGAATGTTCACATTTAGTATTGACTCGGAAGTAAATGGAATCTAAAAACAGCTTTGATGTGGCGTTTCTTTTCTAATCTGATTCCTTTCCGAAGATTGTTTCTCGTTTTATTATTTTAACTACCATTTCCTCTCTGGATATACAATACGCATTCTATTTAACTGCTTTTTGTTCTGTAAATAGAACTTAAAAAATGTTCAAGTTTTTGCCGGGTGCATATTTCATTTTTTGTACACCGAATATATACCCGGATGCAAATTGTTCAAAAAGCACTTCTTTCTGCTCTTTAGATAACCCCTGGGAAATAACCATGACTAATTGTCTTTAAAGGTAAAGACCAGTTTTTGGAAACGCCTCCATTTCAAAAAATGAAATGGAAGCTCTTATTACCAATCATGTAAAAGAATATGTTTTGACTAATACGTGATGATACAAATTTTGCCGGGAAACCGCCTACTAATTGATATTTATTTAGTAAATTATTATATCTATCTGGACTGGATAGATATAGGGTAGTCCCATATACATCATTATGTGTACAGTGCTTGTAACTTTACCAAGAATGGGCCAAATTTCTTATAATTTTGATGATTCCAGAACCTTGCAATACACACCGATACTTATATGCTATATGATCAACCTTTTCTGATCGATTCCACAACCTTTCTTTCACAATGCAATCACATGACCAGAACTGGTCTATACCTTTTATGACAGACCTTTGCTCGAACATCTTTAAAATCTTTTCCAACCAGCTTTTAAAAAAAAATGTGTCAAATATAACTGCAATAAAAGCCTCCCAACAATTGTATTAACTGCCTTTAAACAATACGTCATCTATATAGGAACTTTAATCTGGAATAGTCCTGATTTCGTATTCCACGATCCGAGTGTTTTCTTAACAAATTGCATTTCATTTCGCGGGCTAGGACATTACCTACCGTGTCAATGTGCCGCGGCTATTTATCCTACACTTCTATCGCCTCACGTAATTCAAATAGGACGAAAACCATGACGCCAGAAAATTCAATTCAATTGCCCGGAAAGCATGTTATTCATGTTGATGATCTAGACTCATTGAAGCTGTAGGCTTAGCACTTCTTTTTTTCTCAACAGCTTGAATTCAGACTGGTTGAGATTGTGTTCATAATAATCATTTGAAAAACAAACTGCTTGCAGTAGTCATGGTAACGAGCGAGCAGTCTGAATTGGACAATCATGATCGAAAAATAATAAATGTATAGGAAGCGGATGACAAATCATTTTTGTTATATGAAAACTTTGTTTAAATGAATTCATCAAATTAAACATACGGAAAGGTCTTTCTGTCAGAAAGTGATATTAAACAAAACAATACAGATTGTCATTTTTCGGATAATTTTGAAAAAATATTTAGGGTGGCAATGATTTTCTATGATCGATCAAACTATCATCTTTCCTCCTTTGAGAAATGTGAGGGCCCCTTTAATATATTGTCCTTGAGTTTTTGCAACAGCAATATGGCGCCAAATACATGAATCGTCATTAATATCAGCGATAGGCAGTTACCATTTAATAAAACAAGTATTTGATTACATGTTGAATTAATCATTTATTGATCAAATTCTGAATGCAATAGGTCGGTGAAGAATATTTTAATACCACGCTGCGTCCCCAGATTGCTATATTTCGTTTTTTGAATTGTATACTAAACATACTAGAAGTCTGTGACTCCGGGTTAACCCATCTTAAGTCGCTTCACAAGTATGAACAACTAGTCGACTAATAATGCTTGAAACTTCATCGCAGACTGGCGGTTTGTCTACAATTACAAGTGACTTGCCCGTCTTTCCTCCGACCTCCCCGCTTCGCTCTCGTTTATGCTCACTTGCAAAAGATAATGTTGTTTTCATTTATGACATTTACGAAAATGAATCCCCCATACCTAAAATACCCAAACTCAAGATTTGTTTTTATTAGAGTAATGCGCAATCAAGGTTGCGATAAAGCCCCAGTATTAAGATGCTCCATCTGACTAAGAATGCTAGAATTGATGGAAAGGGATATCAAAAACATATTTTAGGAGCAAATGAATAGTCAATATAAATGTAAGATGAAAACAACATTTCATGCTATACCATGCGACAGACCATTTTTACTTATTTATCTTTTCTGTTATGTTCTAGTCTATTGGCTCCAAACATTGAATACCCTTTTTAGTTTTTACTTCACACTCTCAATATATAGCCTGGCGTTGACATTGAATAATCACCCTTTATTATTAGTTCAACAATTCGTCCCTGTTTTCACGAAGTGACGGTAGAGCGCGCAACTAAAAGAAAGTTAGTTTTGAATAAATCGCTTTCAAAGGTTCGAGCCATAATCTCAACCTCTTTAATTTATCAAAGGCAAATAAATTTTATATCCTGGGATTGAAAATATCTCAATGTTTAGTTCTATCTTTAAATATTTCCATAATTTCTTATATTTTTTGAGGAAATGAGCTGTAAACATTACCGTCACTTCGTGAAAACACGAAATTCAAGGACGCGCTGTGATTTTGTTTTCACGAAGTGACGGTACGTAGCCGCGCGCGTAAAACATATGGGATTTTTCTCTCGTGGATGGAATTCTCGAAATGGACACTAAATACGGCAAAACGTTTTGTTTAATTGATGTACAGATAAAATAATTCGAACTGTGAGAAAGAGTACATTTTCCTCTTTCTGTAGCTGCTTTTTCATTTCTCTGTATGGACTGTTAACACATCCGTCATTTCGTGAAAACACAAATTGCATATAACGCTTTGATTTTGTTTTCACGAAGTGACGGTACGTAGCCGCGCGCGTAAAACGTATTGGACTTTTCCCTTGTGGATGGAATTCTCGAAATGGACACTAAAAACGGCATTATGTTTTGTTTAATTGATGTACAGATAAAATAATGCGAACTGAGAGATAGAGTACATTTTCCTCGTTTGGTAGCTGTTTTTTTATTGATAAGAATAAACTGAATGTCTCTGTATGAACTTTTAACTTAACCGTCATTTCGTGAAAACACAAACCACATAGAACGCTTGTATTTTGTTTTCACGAAGTGACGGCTCGTAGCCGAGCGCGTATAAAACATATGGGATTTTTATTGTGTGAAGCAATTTCATGAGATAGACACTGAAAGACGGTAAAGATGTATGGATAAAATAAGAGCACCTTTTCTTCTTTGTATAATTATGATGTTAGATGTATATGTCAGTTTTTGTTCACGAAGCTACGGCTCACAATAAATGAACTATCAATAGCACAGATGGATATTGGCACAAAGTGCTTTTAAAATGATTAATAAGCTATTCTCTTTAATCTTAAGCTAAAAATGGATATGTATTTAATATTCTTTGAGGTTTAATTATCAGGTATATTGTATGTAGTAGGAACTAAAGATTGCACTAAAGTTACTATATACTTTCCACTTATAAGAACACGTTCAAGTAGTCTCCCTCTCTCTCTCTCTCCCTCTCTCTCTCTTTACCCTCCATCTCCTCTTAATATCACACAAATTCTGCCATTTCTTGTTGAAATTCATGCGGGTGATATTAGGGCTTTTGCTACTCTATTACTATGAGGAATTTCTAAAATTTTAGAGAGGAGCCTAGCTAAATATATTTTTTCACATAGGAAATAAAGCAAATATGTTAAGAAATATTTTTGAATGAAGGAAAAAGATTCAGTATTGATCATTGACCATAATCTGTAGTTAACTACTCAACTCTGCAATATAAACACAGAAAATGAATTTCGACTGAGCAGTTTTAATTCAAACATTTGGAACCAGAACAGCAAGTGGCAAATGGAGAATAAATTAAAAATATTAAATAATTCATACCAAACATATCATCATCAATTATCATCAATACTATATTGCATTTTGAAATGTACATTTAGGGATTTGTGGAAAAGACTCCTCAGGTATACAGCCACGGAATACAAAGGTTATTTAGCACATTATACAGTACTAAATATGCTAAAATGTCTTTAACTTATTCTTCATACATGTCCTGGTTATCATGTTTATTCAGCAATCATAGCAAATAAATGCCACATGTGACATACAAAATGCTTGACATACATGTACTTCATGAATGATGAAGTCAACAAAGAAATAAATCTATATTCAAAATACCATTCCAAAAAAAAATGAATAAGAAATTTTACATCATTAGCATGCTGAAATATACTGGTTGCTAAATAAACTCTTTTTTTTAAAGCGTCATCTGCACAGATTTTTTTACCTGAAGACAAAAGAGGTATTCAAAACAGTACTGTGTGGTATAGTCTCTTTCTTGCACGCCATGGTTATCCTGTTCTGGCTGAAAGGTTTACATGTTGATCGTAACAAAACGAGGCAGTTCTTGAAAAAAAAGATGGCACTGTTTTTTCAATGGGAAATATGACTAATATAATCATCATCACTACTTTTTTGTTCATTACTGTTTTTCATTAATATCTTGTGAGTAGAGTTTCAGAAGCAAGTCAGTTTACACAATCTCTTTCTAGGGTATTTCAATAAAATTTAGTAAACAGTCTCAAACGATACAAAGTTTACCCATGCTAAAAGGTTGTCTTCACCCAGGCAAACACGTAATCTCTGACTAAACAATTATCAGCTGAACAATGCATGATAAACATGGAAATATCAATTTGACTAAACAATTTCATTTCTCATCAAACAGATAAAATTCAAAACAGCAACATTATATTGTATGATTATAAGATAGTTTGAAGTACCAAATACAATTATGATGAGAATGACTATAGAAGTAAAAAATAAAAACATTAAATGTAAACTAGTAACATTGTGTTTTGAAAGAAAAATCAATTGTGGAAATGTAACTTATATTCATGTTCTAATGAAGGCATCAACCCCTGTGAATACAAAAATTTAAAGAAAATAGATAAACAAATTATTCAATACAAAGATACGATATGAGGATTCATGGAACCGAAAACTCTAATATGCATTACTGATTGAGGTAGGTATACCTGATAAATAGCTGTTCTGAGCTATACATTTGAATAATAAAGATTTATGTGTGCAGGAGTTCATTGCAATACTGTAACAGAAAACTGACACCTGTACAACTATTCAGTTCATTGTTTCAGAAATCATGGACAATGTTACCAGTTTGCTTTAAATCAATTCATTGATTTTTATAATCAATCCATTTCATTGCGATTACAACACACAATTACAATTATGAGTGGAGTTTGCTTTGTTTATGATATTTAAAATGTTTAAAATAAAACAGTATAAAAGAGAGATTGAGGTATTGAAACATTGAAGCATTGTCAAAACGATCATGTAATTGATTCTAGTTTCTCAAGCATGCTCTTCAACAACAGTTCTTCAAATTTCTTCACACGTATGTCACCCAAGCAATAGTGGTTGAAGCAGCGAAGATCCTTTATCTAGACTGCGTGAAAGCAAAAGGAAATAAGAGAAAGAACAATCAATAGAAAACCATTATCAGAATTTCAATTATGAAAGGGAAAATTTACAGTGCATTATGATTGGGCGAAATTATTTTGTGTAGTTTTGGTACCAACTTTTAGAGAGGCTCTTAATGAATTAAATACTTAATTTTGTATCACCTTAGTATTGGCAATTTTTGTTAAGGATTAAAAAAAAAATTAGATGCTGACCTCGATAGGACCACTCATTCCCTTAACTAAGGGACCTAAGCATTAAAAGCAATTAAGAATATCTAAAATTTTAACTATTGGGAAACAATCAAGAAGGAGAGAAGATACCTTTTGACTCGCTCAGAAGCATAGACAATGGGTCATCATCAGAATCGCAATCGGAGCCGTCAGGAGACTTTAAGGGTCACCATGCCAAGTCACACATGCAGCTCTGACTGTACGTGTTCGGTGAATTGCTTCAACGGTTCCATACCGCTCCCACTCTTAGGTCACTATGCCAAGTCACATTCTGCATCTCTGTGTTCAGTGAATTATCAAGGACCCATCTTACCAGCATGTCGGTCCCCGTATCCAATCTAATTTTGTAGAACGAAAAAAATAATTACAAGTTATTTTCTTTCATTTATTTGCAAGCAGAGGTAAGGAAATTAATCCAATATTATCTTTTGTACATCAAATTAATTACTAGGCATAACTGACCCCAAACAGAAGTTTTTAATTGCCCCTATTATCTCAAAATAGAATTTTCCAATTGTCCCTACCAAACACAACCACCCCAATGCACATACGCAGTGAGTGTGCTTAGTACTTTGCTGCTAAAGTGTGATTTTCTTGAACAGATCATGAAACTATTCTCACCTGGATTTTTTTTCTGGCCTGTGGCATTCTTGAAAAGTAGATGTACTTTCCCAGTGCTTCCTTCATACAAGTGAAAATTGTATCTACTGCATCTGAAACTAAGTTAAAGCAAAAACATCATCATAATTTCATTACCACTGAAGTGTAGGTAGTGAGACATGTACACTATCTGGTATGGTATGTGCTTGCTTGGAAAATTCTTTAAAATATGAAGTGGAGTTGGGCAACATTTGCTGGTATCAAGAACAATTGTTTGAACAAATTTTTGTATAGGGTGAGGGACCAAGGGTACTAAAGTGCTGCCTTTGAATATAACAGACACAGAGTACAGATAATGAGAGAAACTAAGCTAAACATGTGGACATTGTTCCCCAAAAGGTAGACCAGGGAGGTGTTTTTAACTCACATACCCTGGGTAGACTACTCATGATTACTTCAGTCTCAAACCAAAAGTATTTCTTTTTCGGAAGGTGCCATTTATTCATTTTCAGGGCAGGACCGTATCTAATTTTCAATTTTTAATTAAATGTTCATTCATGTCCTTCTTTGCATGAAAGGCAAATCATTGAATTCCCTTACAGTTAACCAGGAGGGGCTACATCCCAGGTCATCTCAGCTCAGCATGATGATAATTTTCGAAACTCCCTTTGCCCTTGGCAATGTTGATGTTGGCCTTGGGCTTGGAGCCCTGAAGTTTCTTAAACCCCAGGCACGCCTTACAAGAAAGGTCTCAGTCTGGTCTAGATCCTGATCTACTCATCTCTAGATTCTAGATTGATGAGTAGTGGCCGACATAAACTGATAATTATAAAATGATGATCTAGAGTAACTAGACTTCTATACTCTAAATCAAATTTATAATTAGCTGAATAGTAAATTACTGAAAAAATAAAAGTAAAACTCTGGTCTCTAGATTCTACTTTCTAACTTTCTGTAAAACTTTGTTCAAATTTATAACTTAAGCAGATATAAAAAGAACCTTAGAGATCTCCGGAGAGATCTATAGCATTAATATTTGGTGTGGAGCTAAATAAGAAAGACTCTCAACCTAATTTATTTAGTCTAGATGTATATTTGTTAAGACATAAGTTGATCTTTTTAGTTTTGGATCACATGATACTTCACTCCCTTATTCACTTACATGAAAACGAGTATATGGGGCGATATGTGGAACGGCGGTGTATTTTTCACACATTTCTGTGCTCATGGACATATTTTTATGGCTTACAAAGAATCAGAATGAATCAAAAGAGTGTACCATATTAATTTACCTAAAAAAATATTAAAAAACTCACCTTTTCATGGTCTGTGACTGTTCCAAACTGCGAAATGTTCACTACCGTCACTTCGTGAAAACATTAAAAGCAGGAAAAGAGCAAACGATGTTTTCACGAATTGACGGCTGTTAAGCGCGTACTTGGCCGTCACTTCGTGAAAACAGAAAATCCTTTTGCTAGGTATTTTCTTGTTTACGTCATCGTCATAGTGACATAATTAGACATTATTATGATCTGAAATTTTGTGAGGTTCAAGGTATTAGTGAATGATGTCCAAAAATGCAAAAAAATCAAAAGTGAAAATATGTGCGATTTTCCTCACTACCGTCACTTCGTGAAAACAGGGACGAATTTATTAGGCATTATATCGAATTGGTGACAACCTAGTTCCATCCAATATTTTTTGGCTATTTTCGACTATATTTCCGTCTTCCACGTGTAGCATTTTCTGAGAATATGATAATTCAATGACAGAAATTTGGCATGTGTGTTAGGTTCGGTAGAAACTAACCCATATAAAACCATCTGCTGAGAGCCAGAAGGGTGTTAGTTCATATCAGATGTCCTATGCCCTTCTGAATCTTAACATGTCTTCTTTATTGTAAAGCATGCCACACGCACTTTGATCACCTTGGTTTTACTAGGTCATGTGACTGACTTATCAGACGGAAGCTAAACATTCAACTTGATTCTGTGGTCTTTTTTTATACAACGTATGGTTTCATCAACCTAATTTAAACACTGATGGCATGAAATTTAAGCTCTCTTTTCATGGAATCCCAAAAGTTGCCGGAGGCCCTTTTCTCTTCTCTTATTAAATTGATTTAATTGGTCGAGTTGTTCGAGATGGCTAGGGATTTGGGATCGCCTGATTTTACCTTTTGCAATTTTGAAGGCGGGAATTTGAGCCGCGGGAAACGTGAACATTTTAAGAGCTAATAAAAGTAGATTCAGATCAGGGACGAACAGGTTCCTGTATCTCGAGGGATAAGAATAAAAGGTTGTTCAGGTTTACGTCAGTTACATCCATAGCTCATTCCACATTTAGTCGATGAGGACTTTAAAAAGAATAGTAACAAAGAAATGTTCTCTCACTATTTTCCTTCTTTTCTCCTTCTGGTCATTGCCATCTAGTCACCAAGATGCTTGACTGTAGGCCTAACTACATGTTTATATCACTATTATATATATTCCCCCTCCTCGATCGTTGTCATTTTTGTTTGATTAACTAATCTTTGTACAGCATTAATGATTGCATATCAATCAAATATTTGACTAATGTCCCGCTCTTTGTCATATCTCTCTCTCTCTCTCTCTCTCTCTCACCTCTCTCTCTCTCCCTCTCTCTCTCTCTCTCTCTCTCTCTATCTCTTCCTCTCTCTCTCTCACCTCTCTCTCTCTCTCTCTCTCTCTCCTTCTCTCTCTCTCTCTCCCTCCTTTTTTCTTTCTCTCTATCCTCCTTCTCCCTCCCGCATCTCTTCCTCTCTTTTTCTTTCTTTCTCTCTCGCTCTTTCTTTCTGCTACTTTCTCCGTCCTAATCACCCTTCTGGTTTTAATCCTTACCGTGACTGTCTTAATCTGGTTGACGATATATGCATCTCTCTCTCTCTCTCTCTCTCTTTCTCTAGAGCTCTTTCATTGCGTACTCTATCCATTCTCTCCCACACGTCTATTTGTCATTCATTTAGAAAAGAAGAAAAAAGTTATTCATGGTATTCTGAAGATGTAAATGAATGGTGTACACATACCTATCGAATGACAAAATAATTGAGGAGCAAGCCTCCTTCCCATTCACATAGAAACAAAGAAAGATAGATGTATGCTTGTAGGCACAGCACACAGTGGGCGCTGCCTTAGTGAAAGAGAAACTGATACTCACAGTGAAGAAGAAAAAAACTATTAATGACTTCTTCAGCGAAGTGTGCTCTTCTTTTCATCATTGCAACTAGAAGAGAAAACATGTTTTATTCACATGTATTTGTGATGTCAGGTACAAGGGCAGAATCGGATACAATACATGTCTGCGTGTGCTGTGTGTTGGTGTGTGGGGGTAGTTTGGGCTTTTACAAACGTACATCAATCAGATATGATTATTCACGTCTGGGGACCGACCTTAAACGCCACCATCCGAAAGAGGTGACTCAGTTTCGAACCGGGGTTCGCTTGAGCCAGCTTGTAAGCGAAAACAGAGAGCTGACCTTAGCATGGACATTACCTCTAGACCAACTCACATCTCCCATAAATGTTACCCAGTAACTGTTTTATTTGGATTCATTCTGCTGGGTATTGGAAGTGTATTCTTTTTGGTATGTACATGTTGGCCCATGTATGAAGTCGATTTCACGAAATGAAAAGTTTCCGTATACCTTTCATGAAAACGTTGATGCATTCATATTGTGCATGATTAGCAATAGTAACATTGCATTATCTTTCTACATAATAACAACCCTTTACCTATTACCACATGCCCAACCTGATGGAGTCTTTCCTCTACCACGTGACTAGGTATCACCGACCAATCAGGGACCGCATAAGCTTGCGTATCCCTGAACGAAGGCTACAACTTATTAAAGTCATTTCGATATACAGTGTGTAGTAAAGAAACCTGTCCCAGAATACATTGCATATCCAGTAGAAGAGAGGGGGAGGGGAGGGGGGGGGGGATAAGTCCAAGGAGTTAGACAGGAGGAAAGGAAGGGAAAGGGTTTTGGCGTAGATTGTGTGTTTTGATAAAGAAAAAATCATAACTTCAATTCTCTACATGATGATATGTTTAGAAATAGGAAAATCAATTGTGTTTTATTAAAGTGTTAAGTTTTATTCTGAAAAAAAGGCAATGCTTGTTCTAGTTTTGGGGATGAAATTACTGTGCAGTATGGTAATTTGTTTCTACTCCTATGTATTTGTGATATATTTTTATTAATATACATTGTGAAATTAAGAACAATAGATTATATTGTAATATGTTCGTTTATCAAAGAATAAAAAAGTTTTGTTTAAACTAGGACTATAGAAAATGCTCTGTTTCTATGTTTTGTACGAAAAGGAATTGGAGTTTTGAGAAATAAATTCAATGAATACAAAAATCGGGTACAAGGATTGCATGATTATATCCGACTTGCTTAGTTGTACAAAAAAGAGTAAAGTGTTGCTATCGCACTTGTGGGTTGTTAAATTATTGCTTTACACATTGGTATGAGTCTAACATCTCGTTTAGCTTGCATGTTCATGATGTTTGTGTTTTTCCCCCTTATTCAGTTTAGCATTACACAAAACGACGTTAAGCCAAGGAAAAACAAATTAGTACAATTCATTTTTCAATACAACAGAGATGTTATCAAAGTTCTTTTTTTCCCTTCGAATTTCGGCCAATCTTTAAAGAAGACACTGTGTCGAATCGAAAGGCTCACATAGACTGATAATCGGCTAGCGATGGATGAATCCCAAGACGCACAACCGAGGAGAACCGGATGACGTCAGAAACATGCTGAAAGGCGGGAACATAATGTCTGTAACAATCAGCCACCACGTTATCGATCATTACGTCCAATCTTTGCACGTTTGGAACAGTAATTACGACTCGGTTTGGAATTCTAATTAAAGCGGAGGAGGCCATAAAACACTTTGCCATTTAAAGATAGTTATGATTCCTCTTATTACCAAACCATCAGTATTCTCCAAACTATCATTGCGAAAGGATTTGTTGTTTGAAAATTTGTCGGGAATTATGGAGCATTTCCACTTTAATAGTAGAGTTAATATTCTTTCCGTCACCATCTTGTGGATAATGTTATCTTAAAATGAAATTAGTTTGTCACATTGTTAAGGATAAACTCTGTCAAGTTCCTCTTAATTTGGGTAAATGTAAGAATGTTGTTTCCATGGTTTTGTCGATTTTACTGAAAACTATATTTTCTATATCCCCGCAGTTTTTTATTTTGAAATATGTATATAACGTGGCAATGGTTTAGAAGTTAGTCCGTGATCGGATATTCAATTATATTCTATGCTGCTTTCAAATTCCGATCAGTTGAAAACAGAATGACGTAGTAACCTCTAAATGTGGTTTACTTTCAAGAATATTGTCATGATATTGATGTTTAACTTCCATTTGACATAGCTGATAACATCTTTCCCGGAATAACAGGCTCGGCGCAGTTCTGCTGCGGGGGTAATACATCTAATTCGCATGTTTACTACCAGAAATTTTACAAATTATT